>VNJU01002920.1:0-171040 GCA_008042675.1 Drosophila seguyi | reverse complement strand
GCCGCAGGTGCGATTGTTTGTGTTTCTGGAATTATTTCCACGGGTGCAGCAGGCTCCACAGCAACTGATTCTTCTGTCGCTGGGGGCTCCACATCGGTAGACTGCGATTCAGGAAGGATTTCAGAAGCTGTAGAAGGCTGCACTTCAGGAAGAATCTTCAGAGGCGCCGCAGGTGCGATTGTTTGTGTTTCTGGAATTATTTCCACGGGTGCAGCAGGCTCCACAGCAACTGATTCTTCTGGCGCTGGGGACTCCACATCCGTAGACTGCGATTCAGGAAGGATTTCGGAAGCAGTAGGAGGGTCTACTTCTGGAAGAATCTCCAGAGGCGCCGCAGGTTCGACTGTTTGTGTTTCTGGAATTATTTCCACGGGTGCAGCAGGCTCCACAGCAACTGATTCTTTTGTCGCTGGAGGTTCCACATCGGTAGCTTGTGGTGCAGGAAGGATTTCGGCAGCTGTCGGAAGCGCCACATTAGGAAGAACCTCCAGAGGCGCCGCAGGTTCGACTGTTTGTGTTTCTGGAATTATTTCCACGGGTGCAGCAGGCTCCACAGCAACTGATTCTTCTGTCGCTGGGGGCTCCACATCGGTAGACTGCGATTCAGGAAGGATTTCGGCAGCTGTAGAAGGCTGCACTTCTGGAAGAATCTCCAGAGGCGCCGCAGGTGCGATTGTTTGTGTTTCAGGAATTATTTCCACGGGTGCAGCAGGCTCCACAGCAACTGATTCTTCTGTCGCTGGGGGCTCCACATCGGTAGACTGCGATTCAGGAAGGATTTCGGCAGCTGTAGGAGGCTCTACTTCAGGAAGAATCTCCAGAGGCGCCGCAGGTTCGACTGTTTGTGTTTCTGGAATTATTTCCGCGGGTGCAGCAGGTTCCACAGCAACTAATTCCACTTGAGGAATAGTTTCCTCTATTGCTGGGGGCTCCACATCAGTAGATGGCGATTCAGATAGAATTTGAACAGGCGCGGAAGGCTGAAGATCGTTAAGAACTTCTAAGGGAGGTTCCATATTTGATAGTTCAGTTTCAGGGAGTTTTTCCTCTGGTCCTGGAGGTTCTACATCAGTGGCTTGCTTTTCAGTTTGGACTTGAGTTGTTGCTAGAGGATCCATGTCAGTAGATTGTATGTCAGCTTGAAGAACTTCTGTGGGTGTTGCAGATTCTGTCGTCGCTGTGGGTTGTAATTCGATGAGTTCTGGTTCAGGAAGGACATCTATAGGTTCCACTTCAATAAAGTGTGTTTTAACAAGCGCTGCGACCTTTTCAGATGGTGAAGTAGTGTCTCCTGTCACTCCAGGTGGAAGACCTGTGGGATCTACTTCCAGTTTTTCGGATTCTGGTAAAAAATTAGTTTGTGGACTTGCGTCAATTGGCGGAGCATCTAGTGGATCCACAGGAAGAAGAGATTCAATCTGTGCAATTTCTTCAATGCTTGCTGGCAGTCCCACGGCATGAGAATTACACTCTGAAACGACTTCGGGCGCCGCGATTGCTTCTGAAGACAATTGTGCTGTATCTGCGAGATCGGTATTCTCCTCTTCAATTATGTCCAGCGAGTGATGGTGCACCAGGTCCATTGTGCGAGCGTTTATCTCGGCGAGGGCCAGGTCACTGAGCTCCTTGAGGGTATGCATCTCGCTGGGTGTCATTGCGCCTGGCTGCTCCGAGGCCGGAACTGCTAGCATCGGTCCCAGGGCCATGGCAGCCAGGATCTCTATGACCGACGGCACATTCTCGTGCATCTGCTCTTCGTCGATATACTCGACTGTGCTGAAGCCAGTGCAGCCGTCGAGGCTGGAAAGCTCCTCGCTTTCGGCTTGGGCTGTAACACAAACGACTGCTAAGTGGCGATGCTTTAAGATCACGCACAAGGTGCCTGACTGAGCTACTACATGGGGGACTCCGGAGTGTCTACATGTACGACGGTTTCAATCATCTAAAGGGTTAATGGTCTTAGGGCTAAGGGTTAATTCAAAACTTAGCAAGAAGGATGATATAAAATGCTAGTTGGGGATACATGGAAATTGGCTGACCTGCAATGGGAGTGTGGGTGAGCTCCTCATTCAAAGAATCGTCCTGGAATACCATGGGAGGTGGTGGCACAGCTGGCACTGCTGGCGGAGACACCACAAATGCATTAGTTGTCTCCGTAAACGCCGGCTCATGCTCCTCTGGCAATGTGTGGGACGTGAGGCTAGTGCGATCCACAAGCTCGTCCAGGACAAGCTTTGTGTTCTGACCACCAATCAGGTGTTTGCTTAGCAGCCGATCGTTGAGGTCGTTGCTGCGCAACAGGTCCAAAGAACTGTCCTCGGCGTCCGAGCCCATCTCGGACAGATCGCTGACCTCGTCAGCGGTCTTGTCACCAATCTGGGCTCGGATATTCTCCTTGGGTGCCGGCACAAGCATGCCAGTGCTGCTTGGAGTTACCGAGCTCCTCTTTTTCTTGAAGAGCCAGTTGTCCTCCCAGTTTCCGTCACCGATCATGCTCGAGGAGATGGATCCTATGTCTGGGAAAGAAGTAGGAGAAAATTCTATTAAAAATGGACAGTAAAGTTTTTAGGAAACACTCACCTTCCTCGGACTCGGTAACGGAGGCTGAAAAGTCAGGCAGTGGCACCATGTGCGCGGCTATATAATCACTAAGGACAGATTCACTCTCCAAATCGGCCTGCAGGGATTGGGATTTGCCATTCTGTGAAGAAAGGGTACAAAATTAGTAAAGAATTCCAGATTATCCCCTGAAGATTCTTACATCCAGTACAATTTCATGATCCGTCAGGCTGCAATCGCTGCGCGGTTCTATTGAACTTCCGGACGTGGTGCTCAGCGCCTCGGCATTGAAATTCTCGTCAATGTGGCGACCACTCAAGTCCGGCGTGCTCTCCGCCAAAAGCCTTGTATTCCCTTCCTTATCCGCAATCTGCAAAAGAGACAAGCGTCAGAAACATGTGTCAGCCCATCGGCCTTGGCATTGTGCAATAAAAGTGTTGTTGAACCCCAGAGTTTTGCGATTTGTTGTGGGTCAACTGATTTTGTTTGTGACACCGAAAGCGGAAAGCCCTTAAGCAGATTAGACCCGGCACTGCGGCGGGTATCTATCTATATGTCTGTAGGTGGCCACTCGACGACTCTTGACGACCGTTTCTCGGCGATTCACTATGCAGGGCGACGTCACCGATTGCCAGGGAGAACTCGTCGTATTGATTGAGTGTCGTGACAGAGTAGAATACCTGGCCACGTTGCAGAAAGCGATATGATTAGGAAATTGGACTGTTAAATGCTGACTGGATCAGTGACGCTGCGATAAGATCTGAATTCCTGGACGCGATCGATGGGATTAGGTGAGTCATGTCATCATTTAACCCAGATAGCAATAGCTGCTTATCAAGTCCTTGAATATATTTACTTTATCCCCTGGATCTGACATGGTCCTGTTTAATAGATTCTTCTCCTTCAACCTTCTTCGATTTTCCCCTAAATAGATTTATCCAATTAGCGCTGGAATTGATTTCAGTATTCCTCTGCTGGTACTACTGTTGGTTGGACGAAACGTCTGCACGGTTGAGACAATGGACTGCAACTAATTAACCTGGTCCGCTTCTACTATGTGGTGACTGCCCAATCGAAGCCGCTCAAGTGCAGGTCGAATGAAAGCGAAAACTGAACGAAGTGAGCCAGTGAAAATGGCGGAAGTGGCCAGAACATGGCTTACAAAATGGTCGGCCCCAAGGGGCAAGGGGCTTGGTACCACAGGTGGTGACTGGGACATACATAGGTCAGTGAGGAGGCATATTTATGAAGCTCGTAAGGAAAGTAGTTCCCCTACCTTATTCAGCACCGCTGTGGCCAGCAGATCCTGGTAGATCTTCGGCTCAAAGTAGTGCTCCGTGCGATGGCGTCGCTTCAGGCCATTCCCATTGGCCAGCTCCGAGGCTCCCAGCTGCGAGCGCGTATCCAGGCTGATCTCTGAGACGGCACCGCTGGCGCTCAGGGAGGAGCTTCGCAGGGTCTCCGCTATGATGGTCTCGATGAGACTGCGTAGTCGGGTCTGCGAGATGTCCGCCAACTCGGAGTCGCCATTGTTATTGTTGTTATTATTAATATGGTTACCATTCCCGTTGCCATTATGATGGCCATTCACGATGGCCGGCAGATCTGAAAGCAGGTGTAAAGTACGGAGCTTGATTAGAGCAAAACGAGAGCGAGAATGCCAGGGCAACAATGTGCTTGGTTAGCAAAGATCGATACAATAAAAAGTGAAAACTCGGTTACTTCTAGGTAAGCGAGGTGAGCGAGTGTGTGAAAGGCGTTGAAAGTAAGTGTGTGTGAGCTATAGGGTGCAAGTGTTGTTGTTGTTTTAGCCATACCTAATTTCACCTCAATGACGTAAACCACGTAAAAGACAATTACGGCCACAACGGCATACATGCCCGTGACTAGGCCCAAAGTAAAGTCCATGCTGCATGCACATATACACGTATGTATTTATCTATATAGTACGAGTATAGGAATTGAGGTTTATTCCCCAATATCGTAAGCAACCGGGACCGATATTGCTGAATCGCTGATATCTATTTGTTTATTTACGTCTGCCGCCGTTGCTGTCCGAACGCAAAGCTCGTATTTGTATTTGGCATTTGGGCCTTGTCCGGGCCTCTCATTGATATAACGGCCGACCGGCTGAGCTGTTAATTATATTGAGTTAATATTTGAGTTGTTTTTTTTTTTGTAGCTAGCTTTGTCTCCCCTAATTGAGCTCCGAACATAAATTTGTCACCGCCTCCCTGAGCACGCTCCAGCGATCGAAGGGAGATCTCTAAACTTAGTCGGGCTGAAAATCGCGATACTATACGGTTCGCATATTTATCATTTCTTTTGACATGCTAAGTCTATTAACGAATTGCGGTAAATACCACATCGCATAATGAATAACCCCGGAGTTATCTATTTTGCGTTACAATGCCCGCCCATATTTCTTTATCTGCAGGCCCGCTGGCATTTACCTGGTTACCTGTCTGAATTGTTAGTCCCCCGTTAGTCATTCAGGTGTGCGAAAAAATGTCAAATCTCGAGACTTTTGTGTCCAGACCGGGGCATACATTTGCGTGCGAGTCATCAATGAAAATAGCCCCAGAAACTGGACGGATAGAAGTCTAGGAACCTAGAACCAGCCGGATCACTTCTCAGCGACAACTGTTGTTCGTTGGACTCCAAAGTTCAGGGTTCAGCGGAAATCACCCGGACAATTATCACTCGACAGAGTTGAGCTGGTTTTTTTTTCACTTTTAATAACTAAAACTTAATACTCCTGTGCCCAGTGAGTGGCTGCCTCTGATAATGCCCCTCTCCAGATTGCGCCGACGACTTTGATCAATTAAATTTGGCCCACGATAAGTTTGGGTGCACAAGGTTTTTTAGTACGCCAAAAGGTTTATATTTTGTTAAGGTCAGAGATAAAGCTCAGGCAGGCCAGGTAGTTTCATTAGCCAGGCCGAAAGTCCACGTTGATGAGACTTGACGATCATAATTTGTAGCTAATCTCGGGATCGGTTACAGACACCGCATTCATTCAGAGCTCTGAGCGGGGATCTCGGGGATCATTAATATTTATTAGCGTTGATTAAGGCCTCTTCCTCGCCTGTCGCTTTGTCTTAACTCACGATTATAGATTTTATTTTCTATTTTTGCCTATTTCATATTCGCAAACTTGGTGCCGGGTCAAGGTTTGGTGATAACTCACAACCCAATGCGGATGCTTTCTCACTCGGTGTTTACTTAAGGGCCTTATCTGGCTAGATGGAATTTTACTTCTATATCTGGTCTGCTGGCCAAATGTCTTGTTCTTGTGTTCTAGTTATGTTCCCTGTTATCACACGCGTCTTATGGCGGCCAAAATCGCAACACATTCCGTGGGCACGGCCCGTAGCATTCAACCTGCGTTACGATCGCGGCGCGTCGCTTCTGGCAACTGAAGCGGTGCCGTGCGATTGTCGAGCGTTGGTGAGCGTCTAAACGCTCGCTCACACGGCGGAGCTAATACGCCGCCGTATCTGTGTGTGGCGGAGACCCTACAGTGGGCCCGATTGTGATGATTATTGGTTGAGAGCGGCGGTGCCCGGAGCTGGGAGTTTGACTTTGTAATTCACAGGCCAGCTTGGCCAAGTTGTAAGCGTGACCAAATCAATCGGCTGTTAAGACACAACCCCTGAGAGGCCTGAGTGATCGTGTAAGTAAGACATTTACGCCAATTTACTGCCCGCGAACCTGTTGGTGAGCAATGCGCCAACGGTGCGTATGATTAATGCCTATCGCAACCCGTCATCTGAGTTAAGGCTAAAATCCGGCGCTCGAGTGTTGCCCACAAAGTGTTGTATCATAATGTTCTCAATGCTAGCGGCACTTCAATGGCCCAGCCACCTTATCACTGTGTTTTGGGCCTTATCATTTGCGCCTTATCAAAGAACACTGACCGCGATTTCTCAGATTGGCTGTTGTCAGTAGGTTCGAAAATCAAGAGAGAGAGAGTGAGCGAGTTTTATTTTATTTAGACTCTCAGTTTATGGCCAACTGATAAGAATTAGCATTTACTACAGCCTGCAATCAGTGATTATAGACTCGTTTTATGGTCTACATGACAACCTATCGAGTTATGTATGCATGCCAAGGCTAAGAGAAGTACTGACACATTTACAGACAGTGATGGAAGAGGTTAAATTATTTATATATTTATTTCAAGAATTTTTATTTATTTATTACAGAATATTATTTTGACTACAAATCACTGTCCACAAAAACTACAAACCAAAGAGTATAGGAGCATAGTTAGCAAACAAATAGCAGGCGATTACTATAACGATTACAGCGTGCGAGCTCGATCGATTAGTGACTATCGATTACCGATTACTTACCTCCCTTGAGCGCACGCGCGCACAAACCGTTCTCCACATTGATAAGCAGGTTACTCAGCTTGGCGTGGTACTTATCGAAGAGTTGCAAGTCTGATTTGCATTTGAATGAATCAGGTGTTTAGTGTGTGTGTGTTTTTGTGTGTGGCATGTGTGTGTTTGGGGTGTGCAAAGTTTGTTTTGTTAAAAAGCGTATAACACAAAGTAGGCAAGGGAAAGACTTTCCAGCAAGCTCTCGCGTTCCAAAGCTCGCCGGAAAGTATGCTTTACGTTTCGGTTTTGGCTGCCCGGCAACATGAGTAGGACACATGTTGCTAGACTCGTAAATGTTGCCAAGCAAATTGAATTAAATTTGTGTAAAAATTTGCTTGCATTTTTGCACTCAACGAATCTAGGGCAATCTGCCCACTGTGTACTTACAGTTCTCACTCTTGGACAGCTGGCCCACTTTGATGTGATCCAGATTGCCGCCCAGCATTTCCGCCACAATCTCCTCCACATATTCGCGGATCTTGGCCCTTTCATCCGTGTTGGCAGGCAGTCCAATCTGGCTAACGCTCTCGAATTCTGCAAGGATATCAAAGATACATCTTCCATATCCCCTATATATAAGCTGCATTATCCTTACGCATGCTGCTGTCGTTGCCATCGTTGCCCACAATGGGTATGTAGACCTCGCTCCTGGCCCTCATCGGATAGACGAACTTGTGCTGATTGAAGGACATTTGCTCGGCCACCCAGGAGGAGGTATGAGCCAGGGATTCCTTGGAGCTCTGGCACAGCTGGCACTCCCAGGAGGCGTCCTTGGGCCGCCAGTCGGCGCACTTGAGACCCCGACAGACGGACTTTCCGCAGGTGCGACATGTCACGTAGCTGGAAAAGGAAAACATAAAATATTAGCAAAGTTGGTAATCAAAAGGATGCCTCTTGCTGCAATTTTTAAAATGTTTATTGAACTTTGTATATTACTTTGGGAAATATTTGAAAATATTTTAAAGTTCTTTAAACCTTTTCATTCAATGACTTCTCTCTGATTTATATTGTTCCATTTCGAAATATCAAACAAACATTTTTCTGTATATTTAAATAACTCGTTTTAATCAGAACCGGAGAAAGTGGGCCTTCAAGCTTGTTTTATGTTTGAATCAAAGGTTAACTTATTAGAATATCTTCAACTGTTTATTTTTTATTAGAAAATACTTTAATAAAAGGTAGTTCCTGGGGATACTCACTTTTTGGCACTGCTCAGATCCAAGTCTGCACAGCAGACGTTGCAGCTGTGATCCTCGCTGGTCTCCTCCTTCCTCCACTTCTTATTGGCTAGTTTACTGCAAGAAAAAGGCGGAAGAATACCGCAGATGTTATTCCGAGAACGTTTATAGTTGGTTTTCAACGAAAATCAAGCGATTAGTCAGGTCAGTTCTAGCCAACAGCTGGGGTTATTCAACGGCCAGAAGGTCGAGATAAAAAAACAGCAACTAATTAGCGATCGGGGTTGCCTAACCTCTGAAGCCCGCCAGCGTGAAAACACTTCCCGTTCAAATACACGTATTTTTTGGGCCCCCCGACTGCAATTGCAGTCGGCGGCAATTGACTTTCTCCATCGCTCTCCCGCCTCCCGAAATTGCATAACATGCTAAACCCGTTGTACCAGGCAAACAAAAATCAATGGTTTGGTTGCTTTAATAGCCAAGTTTATTCAACTCACTGAGGCAGTGGTGTATCCAGCTCATTCGGTATCAGTGTCGGGCTTAAAAAACTTAAAATACAAGTATCTATGTAGTACGTAGCTGTATCACGCGGCTTACGGGCTAGAGGGACTGAGATATGCACTCGGATTATGTCAGTCACTTACAGTTCTTACACAAGACGGGCCAAGAAGGGAATTCCCGGGCGTCTCGTACGTGCTCGCACTGAGCAATCGCAGCTGCCTAACTAATTCAAATGGCAAATTTCGCAATTTCGCTTACAAACAAACAAATACAAATAAATTTAATGAGAAATAAAAGCGTCAGCCATAAACAGAGAGCGAAAACATTACACACTTGAAACATTTCAATAATTGGTATGCGCCATTAAACGCCATGGAAAATAATGTAGGTGTAGGTGTTGTAGTTGTAGAGAAAGGCTCAGTCAGTATGTGTACCTACTTGGAGGCCCCTACCACTAGTCTTAAGCCTAAAATTAAGCCTAGACTCCAGTAAACTAAGTCACCAGCTGCTGCTGCTGTTGCTGCTGCTGCTGCTGCTGGATGCGCTGCTGCTGGCGCTGGTGGAAGCGCATCCTACGACGCGCCCAGTGCTCGTAGTTGTTCTCCACATTCTCGTAGTAGATCTGCTCCTCGTCGCCCTCCGGTCCGCCGCCCTCCTCCCAGTCGTCGGCTGGGCCAGATCGTCCAAAGACCGGATCGCTGGTGGTCATTTTCAGCAGCACCACCTCCATGGTGCAGGCCATGAAGAGGAATCCCAGCACCGCGAAGCTGATGGGCAGGCACATCAGCCGCTCCACCTGGCAGATGAGCGAGGCGGCGAACAGCATTCTGTGGATCTCCTTCGATCTCCGGACTGGCCTTTGGCTGGGCTTATGTTCCGACTGCTCCCAGGTACGATGTGACAGTGCTCTCAGGTAGTCGAGGTGTTTGTCGGGTGAGTGGCTCCGCTCTGTTTGCTGGGACTTGGCATGGCACTCGCGTTGAATCGTTCGAACCTTTTCGCCAGTGGAAGCTCATAAATGTCAATTCGATAGCGCTAACGAATCGAAATCCAAATCTAAATCCAATTCGCGATCCGCGTCCCGCGACACTGACAACTTTCTCGCACAAGGTTCGCCTTTGTTATGCGCAGTTGGCTTTGAGAGTCGGCGGTCAACAGCTGAGATTGCGGGTATCGGGTATCTCCTCAGGTATAGCCTCTCTATATCTATGACTATATCCACTGGGCTCCATGCCGGTTTTTTTTTTTCGCGCTGCCGGAGAGCGGGAGAAGCGTCCACAGCGTGAAGCTCTCTCGCAGCGAACTCGTCAATGACGTAAGATACGAGTATTCCCCCCGCCGAACCGAACGGGTCTCTCTCTATATATATACTATATAGCGGAATCTCAGCCATGACTGGGCATATTTTCATGCAGATTTATAGCCTTTCTTCGGCTGGAATAACTCTTAAGTGCAAGAGATCTCGGGGATGTGGTCAAACAGGAACCGTGTGTGTCGCCAGGGGAATACACAGATACTCTGAAATCGGACGACAGCATCATCATCATCATCAGCAGCACTATCCGCACTATGCATTCATTTGTCTATTAATTTATTTTTGGCAATATTTTTTCCCGCTCGGCTTCGTCGCTTGGCCTGAACTTCATTAATTTCCAAATGCTAATTGTGAGAAACATTCCGCAAACGAGTTGACGCGATTCTTGTCTGGCGAATTTAATGTATGCATGCTCCGAGCGGTTTATTAACTAATCAGTCGAGCGGTGACTGGATTTAAGTTTATTTTAATTATTATTTTGGGCCATAAACGGCGCCACAACCCGGCAACACTTTCATCGAATTAAGTTTTGAACCAAAACTACGGGGAATCATTTTTTCCGAGAACACAAAATCTGCACTAGAGATCTCTCACTCTGTTATGTGTCTCGAGATTCCCCTGAAATCTGTGCTAAGAATCTGGGTTAATATATGTAAGTCTTATGTGGCCCATTAGCATATTCCCGCACGAGAAAGCGTCAGGCCCTCAGGTTCTCTGTTCTCTGCTTAAAATATAAATCAGCTTTCACAAACGCTTCTCATTGATAACTTTGTCTTCCCAGAAGTTGAAGTTGATCTTCAAGATTCATAAATTCTTGTCAAAAGACTGAAGGAGGAGTTTATTAAGTGGATTCCCTCTAAATCGTTTTATTGATATGAGCTCAATAAATCCCAGATAACCGAGGAGGTTAGGTTGCTGTGAGATCATCAACTAGGTCTTAAATGTCTTTATCTTTAACTCTCTGCCAATATAGTAATCTTAGAAACTATTAAAACTGATAATATTAAATGAAAGCCTAAAAGCATGCAACCTTAACCACATTTTACATGCCTTTATAATAGTTATAACCACATAATTGTTTTGTTATTACACCTAAATCCTATATATGGTTATAGAAACTTGGTTTAAATATTTCAAACACTTGTTTTTGGCCCGAAGCCCAATTGTTATTGTTCTTACTCTCACAGGTTGGCTTTAAACCCACTTTCCAGCTTTGCAAATGCCTGGCTTCAACTTTTTGTGGCTTTTCACTTGCCTCACATGCATAACCCGTTTTGTTCTTACTTTAATAGCAAAATAAAAACCGAGAATATCTGTGCATATCTCTGCTGCGGCATCGTTCAGCGTTAATTGCATTTGCCAGACTTTCCACAACTTCACAACTTGTTTTGCCGCCAGCTAAAGCTGCTTTTCTTAGTGCCAAGATGCATTTCAATTAAAAGCCGAGATAGGTAACTACTTAGGTTTTTTTTTACAGAAGATTAGATGTGAAAATCGAACTAAAGTTAATTAGAGTTGCGAAACATTTAGTAAACTCCCTTCCAAGTGAAGTAAGGCCGCCGCCACAATGGTAATGCTAATAAAAAATGTCAACAAAACGCCTAATTAACTTCCCATTGAATGGTGACGAAAGGCAAACAATGCGGGCTCGTTGTTAGCTTCGGCTAATTGTTATTGGCAATTCGTGACGCTTTTTAGCGGGGCAAAAAAAAATAAATGCGAATAATAGAGGAAAGTAGTGGCCATGCCCTTTGTTGGCCAACGACTTCCGCTTGCCGTTCCTCAAGATTCTTTTCGTTATGGTTCTTTGCGCCAAATTTGTGGAAAGTCAACGGACCTGTAATGTTATGAAACGTCTAACGGACCCGACCACAGACCCCATCGATCAGGCATTATTACAACAGGTGCAGCATAAATTCGAAACAGGTGCCGGGGATTGGATTGCGCAATCCTTAATTAAGGCAAAGCTACGTACTCGATGCCCAAAGAAAGCAATTGCGAGTGCAACGGCTACGGTGCTACGGTGCTACGGTGCTACCATCGTAGGATGGTGGCAAGTTGGCAGCTGGAAAAATGGCAACAATTATGTCAAATCTCTTTTTTTTGAGCGAAATGCTCTTTCTCTTGCCATTTCCCACACGCAAACGCAATCAAGTCATGCGAAACGATGGACACGTAACCCGGCGAGTTCAGTTTCGGTTTCTATTTGTGTTTATCTCCAGCTTGAATATACAAGTATCTGCATCTCGAAGCTCGAAATGCATCTGCATCCGCACGTGCGAGTCCCGGGCTCAGCTCACGTATCCGAACTTGAACCATTCATTGGACGGCATTGGGATGCATTAATTCGCTTATCTCGGTTCGATTAACTCACCCCACGAGGCACTGGGCGCCACACTGCAGCAGGTAGGCTCCACCGATGAGACCCACCACGGATGTGAGGCCCAGCAGCAGGTTCCCGCTTCCCGGTCGATTGATTGGCAGCTCCATGAGAGAGATATAGGGGCGCATCCAGCGCTTTAGGCACTGCGGAGTTCGCATTTAATTAAATTTTATTTTCGTTTATGATGATGCATTTCCATCTAAAAGCACACACAGGCTGGCGCGAATTGAAAACCCGATCCTTTCGAAATCTTTAAAGTGACTAAATCAAAGAATTGGCTGCTCCATAAAAAACTATTTCGTATTATCAGACCCAAAAGTTATTTCCGTATCATTCTCTCTCCGCTTTGTTGTTGGGTGAGTCTCTTTTACGTGTTTCTTGGCCAATTCATACTTTGGCCTCAGCCTTATCAAAAACTTTTTGTTTGTTCGGTTTAATTTACCAAGATTCGGACGTGCGCAGCTGTGTTTGTGAATACCCTTTGCAGGGCATTTGAATTCCTACAAGTTTTTGACTTACAGCTGGGATTTAAAATGGAAAATATTGAGCGTTATGAAGGCAGGTGGCAAAAATCGTTTGGAAAACATCACGTCTATAAATACTTTAATGTACAGTTCAATAAGCTGAGTAATACCTTTCTAAAGTCGTGACTTTAGCTAATGATTTGAAGTTATATATAGTTTTTGTAAACAGAGAAATAATCTTCAATCACTTGAAGAGAAGTCCATAAATCTTATCACACAGTTAGGATCTGTAAAGAACTCTAACTGCAGTCGCCATAATTTGAATCACGTAGTCCGCCAGTTATTTACTCGTTTATTTATTTACTTAAGTGTTTTTCTTTGTTTTTATTTTTTGCACACCGCGATTAGCACTAATTAAAGTTGATAAATGTACGAATGTGTTTTTTGTACAAACTTCTTATCGACTTATTGCTTTTTTCCGGAGAGATCTTTGACGTGAGTTGCATAACTTCGCATAAATAATTTAACACAGATATTAATAGCTTCTTGGGCCTGTGTGTGCTTCTAGGAAAAATATAGCTTAATTATGGCTTTATTCACTTCATTTGGCATTAAACTTTGGGTATTGTTTTGGGTATTGTTTTTATGGGTTCTTTTATTGCTTGGAATCTTCCAAGTGAACCGAAGTGAACTTCACTGGCGAATATCTGAATAAATAATTACCACAAATTTTGATTTTTTCGTTTGGTTTGTTATTTCTGTTTGCAGTTATGTACGACGATTATCAATCACTTGTCGGGGGAATATCTTTCTTTGTACATGTGTTTTTCGGAGGTGTTTGGCACACGAAGTTGGCCCGCTAATTGCCATCAGCCCCGCCGCTCCCATCACCACCCCTCACGGCCGCGATCTTCAAAAAAAAGAAACCGACGACAAACCGAGGCAGAAATTGAAATAAATCGCGGCTATTTACCCGCCACAAGAAAACAAAAAAAAAAACTGATTAAGATCACGGGTCTGGCTATGGCCATAAGGGCCTTTTCCACAACGATCTTCAAGTTGGCGATTGGAGCAGCTGACTCCGACTGCGGCGACAGTGACTGGAGAGCGGCGACAGGTTTGTTTTAGCCAAGTTATATTCGGCTTTGTTTACTCGGTGCCTTGCAATATATATACACATATACCTGGGCTATATGGGCATTATAATGGATTTTGTTTGCCCATTTCGTTATTGCGGATCGCGTATATAAGGAAACAGTTGATTTGATAAGAGTTCCGCTCGCGTCCAGTGATAAATATATACGTATATCTGTATCTGTATATAAGGGTATCGCGACGAAAACTTCACAGATAAGTGTCAAGAGTACGTCTCTGGTTAAGTCACAACGAGGTAGAGACTACACTCATATATATACTCTTTCCAAGTGGGTTAATTCTCTAGCATAATATTGTTCCGAATATTTATAATTTCGTGGGGTTTTTTCTGTCGAATTTTTTTTTATTTTTTTGTAGGTTTTTTTTTGTGTGCGTTGCGGGCGAGTAACCAAAATGGAACTGGCCCTTATGGGGCCAGAGCTTTGTGGCCCTTGCAACAAGAAGGTGGAAAGCAAATCCCCATTGAGCTGCCCGCCTAAAGTACGAGGGGCAAAAAAGATGTGGCAGTTATGCCTTCACCTCTACACCTTCTTCCTTCATCCATATTTATTGGCATTCCGCATTGTCCAACGGACCTTATGCAAATCCAAATGCCACTTGGCAGCTGCCAGTCACATGTCCGCTTGTCCGCGGCTCGGCTTGTGGCAAGAAAAGAAAAAAGCGCCGAATCGATTGGCCCTGCCATTGGCCATGCAAAGCTCACGGCAATTAATTGGTATTAATCAACTTAATTATGAAATATACGATAAGATTGCGGCTCCACTCCTCCTCGGGCGGCGATACTCGTGCGGAGAAGGGGCTAACGGGTTTTTGGAGCCCAATATCCAGTCGATTCTTGAATGCCCTATGGTAATCGATATTTAATGATCGAAATATATTTATAGTTTTTTGAAATCTAAAAAAAATTAACTCAGTTTGACCCAGCGATATATTTTGATTAAGAAGCAACTTCGTTTTGGATATCCTATTATTTACATTCAATTTTAATCTATAAACTCCTTGAAATTCCAGCTTGTAAAGTACACACTTATCGTCCAAGAAAGTTCACATATCAACAGACAGACCATAAAGTTTAAGAGGTCTCTTCAATTATGATCGTCAAAACTGGGTTGGTCACCCATTATCATTCTAATGGAACTTCCCCGCCACTTTACATTTGTTGCCTCACAACAAATTGCAAACTCATTTGAGAGCCCTGCTGGGTTTCTCTTTGACAATTGTCGAAACGGATTCCCAGAAATGGATTCGCAAAACTGCTCACGGAATGACTTCTGGCTGCATGAATGACATGGCTGACTGGCTGACTGGCAGACTGGCAGACTGGCTGGCTGAGTGACTGACTGCGCCCGAGATTTTGTCATTTCCATTTTGAGGCCAACAAAATTTGCATAAATTGATATCCGCCCGCAGTCAGAGAGCTGGAGAGGCATGCAACCAAATGCATTGGCATAAGCTTGTGGGCACCAAAGCGCACCCAAGACGGCATTGGGTTGGCCAATCCCAGCTGCCAGTTGCTTCCGTTCTGGCCACAGGGAGAGATAAATAGTAAAGAAATGAGGAAGGGATTCTGGATAATGTATTTTAGATTTAAAGATACTCTTAAAATCTTTAAAACATAATTATATTTTTACTTTATTGTCATTATCAATTTCTGTTCTTCTTTAAAACATTCGATTTAAAATTAAAACAGTTTTCCAAACATTTATTCATTAATTGTCCCCTTTTGTGTTACCCTTTGTAAGGGTATTTGTTTGTGATTACCTCTTCATTAGATTAAGCAAAGAAATGCTAAATAAGGAGTCCAAACAATGCAAAATATATATGAGATTATGCCTGAGCTTCGCACGTTTTCCACTTAGAAGTTTAGGAAAGTGTAAAACATTAAAAACAAACCATAAATTTCATATTAAATAATTTAAAATAAAAAACCAAAATAAATCGACTTTATATCGAATATTTAATAAATATTAAACCTAAATGATCAAAGCTTTATTTCTCTCTCTGCAAACACTCACCTTAATCTTTCGCGCAGCTGCTGGTGGTTCAGATGGTCCCGCTGCAACACCTGAAGGATGCGGTGGCACTGCTGCAATCGCTGGCGCCTCCGCAAGGTCGGCGTTTCCGTCTCCAGGACCGCGATTCCGCTGTCCACGCTGCTGTTTAGCTGCTGGACCGGGCTGCTCTCCTTGCTGGAGAGGCAGCCCGCAGGCGATGTTGCTGCTGCTGGGGAGGCTTCACCTGCCATGTCGCCCTGTCGCCTTGTGTGTGATTGTGAGTCCGTGTGATGTGCGTGTATGCGCAGTTTGTTGGCGAATTCAGATTAGCCCTAAGCCATTTCCTCACTCGTGTATCTCATGGATGCGAGTGCAAGCTGCTGTCACTTCACCTCTCACGCACATGAAACTCTTTTGCCAAACAAATTCGCTTTGCTTTGCTTTTATTTTATTTTGTATTTTTTTATTTTTTATGTGTCGCCTTTCCGTTGTTCACTCGGCTTTTTGTGTGTTAATTACGCGCCAGTTACGACCATTGTTTTGCCACTGGAAGCGGGCCAGCCAGCACTGCCTTCGTCTTGGGCACCCAAAAAAAGTCGCTTACGGAGCAGCTTATCAGCCGGCGCGATATACAAATTCTTCGCACAGACTTCCCATCGAGAGTGTGTGTGCGTATGTGTGGTGTGCCGTGCTTGGTTTGTGCCTGGGAGCGTTCGCTTTCGTACTGCAATCAAGGGAATTTTCGGTTTATTTTTACTGCTGCTGGCTCTGGCCGGGACCCATAAACAAATGCGGCAACAGATAACGAACTTCTCCACCGCCCCCCTCAGCTCAGCTGCCAGATAGCCAGAAAATCTTGCCCCCGCCCCACGTTACTTGACGTCAGCCCTGCGTTGGTCTGTTGTCACCTTCGAGACGAGATCCGTGAGATATGCAGCATCTTTAGGGGCTGCGCCCAGACTGAAATATATGTGCACACCGCACGCCCAAATATGCAGATTTCGGGCACGTAATTACGCAGAGTGCATCGATTGGGGCCAGTTAACCCATTTGGGTACGGCCAGCGCCGCAATGGGTTAAGTGGCTCAACGGTTCATCTTCATCTACCGATAGCCCTCGGGCGAACGGGCCAGCATCCCAGCAGCCGTGCGTGCGCGCGTGTGTGAAAATATTTGTTTGGCGAAAAAGGCCAAAAACAGAAATCCCAGCAAATTGAAAAAGAGAAATTCTTGAACCACACGGCTCTCTTTCTCCATTATTTTTGGCCAGTTAAATTGCTGACTTGAAATGCTGACAGTGTGTCTGCCAGAGTATCTATGGATGGATGGATGGATACATATACCGACGGACGGATGGATGGATGGATGCTTGGATTGTTGGTTGGACCAAACAAGATGATTACGATTTTGTGCCGCATTTGATGCACTTGTTCAGAGTTTAGTGTTCGCTGTTCAGTGTTCAAATCATGTCCAGAGACAAGCCAAAAACCGAATACCAAAAACCAAAGAAATATACAAAAAAAAGAGCTCGCCTGCGGGCCACCAAAGAAATTTCTATTGAGTGAAAACCAGAAAGTCAGACTACAAAATGTGGAAATGTTGAAATTCTGTGAATGGGATTTGCTGGGGATTTGGAAGATAATTTAGGCCGTGCAACACACACACACTGCATGATGATATGCAGTTCCCAAACAATGCAGCAATTAAAAATGCATTTGCCATATGCATATTGTATACCCCGGTCCCAAATCCGTTAGCAGCGTTTTGCATATCATTCCGTTCGGGGTTGGTCAACTGAAATTGATTTCAAATCCAAGTGCATTACTCAATATGCAGCTGTGTTGCCCGAATATATAGTAGGTATATATCTCGCGCTTTGCAAGTATGTTTTCCTATCCACCAGCTAGTGGATTTGTGCAATTTTCACACAATTGTTCGCGGCATTCGCATGGCATGTCGAATTAAGTTGTTACAGTAACTAATCTGATGATTAATTAGACAACAATTTCAAATGCAATTGGGTCGCCCGGTAAATGGGTCAACTCCATCCGGAGAACTGGCTAAAGACCTCAGCTCATGCCAGCAGCCGGGGCTAGCTGATGGCTCAATTAATTATGACAGCGTTTTAACTACACAGAGAAATAATGATGTTGGTTTTATTTGGACATGACTAAATGGTGTTATCTTTGAACGCAAAATTCTAGACAATTTTCTATGACATGAATCATAGAGATTTCTATTGCATGATAAGCTCAAGATAGAGAATTTCACGGAAATACTTTCTTTGAACACGTTTAAAAAAGATAGAAATTGAATTTTAATCTGATTAAATTTTAATTCTGTTAAGATATGGCATTATATTGATAATATCAATGGAAAGTCCTAAGTGTACTTGAATTCTGTTAAAGTTCTTTAACAAAAAAATAAAGATTGATTCAATTTCCCTCTGTTTTAATGTAATATTTTTTATTAAAATATATAATTTTCCTCCTCCTCTTTTCTAACTTTATTTTCTATACCTTAATTTCTCTCTGTGGACCCTTGCAAATATTTGAAGGTAAAGCTATTTATCAAGCAGCGGGTGGAGTCAGAGATGGAGTCTTTGCGTTGCAGAGAGATGTCGACTGAGGTGAGAGAGGTGAGCCCGCTATCAAGGTGGCTTTTACTAACGGTTTCACACTCGCTTCCCGGCCAACTTTAATTGCCACACACATGCGTACAGACCAGATGTTAAGACCAACACTGATGCATCAGTCATGGAGCCGCAGGGCGCAGCCGCAACAACTGCCGATTCATTGGGAAATTAGTCAAAGCAATTCCACGCCAATGATGCGTTGCTCCGTCGAGTTTCTTTTTGTGGTGAACAGCTCAGTTCACCTTCCGTCGCACCTTTGGCCCCCCCTCTGACCACCACCACCCCCCCTCGGGCAGCAACAACAATCTGCTTAAACGAACGGAAGTCGACAGTGTAGACGCCAGTCGCTGGTTAATACTGTTAACCGATGCTGTCCGATTGGTTTTGGTTACCTCAGTTTTCTTATTTTTCTCATTTTTTCTCATTTTTTCTCGCTGTTACTACTTGCTTACTTTTGTTCGTTTTCAATTTACGGGTGAAATGGCTGTTACTTCTTTTTTTGTATTGTTTTTGTTTCGTTTGTAAAAGTTGTTTTCGCTGCCTCGGCTAACAAGAAAATAATGAACAAAAAATAAGGCACACACGCGCAGAAATCAATGGCAACGATTGGATGCCGGCGGAAGTGCAACTTGTTGCCATTTCCCACACTCGCAGGGGTTGTTCCCAGGTTCGAGTCCAAAGGGCAAGCTAACTACTGAGTACAGTGGTCGATCGAAAGGGTGAATGGAGTTCTTTTTGGCACTTGACAAGCTTGGAACTTAAATTCTTTAGAGTAATAAAAGATATCTCTATTTAAAAACATTTTAAGACAATATAGGTGACATGATAATTCAAGAAAAAAGAAAGAGATTCTTGAATTAATGTTTAATCTGTTTAATGTTTACTCTTAGTAAGATCGAAAATAAATCTAAAGACATTCCTCAAAAGAATCTTTTTCGACATAACTTTAATCTTGTTAAGCAATTAAAAGTCGCTTGTTCATTGGCTGATAAAGTCTTGTAGCTAATACATACACATGTTATTAAAACTTTAGTTGCGTGACTGTAATCTATAAACTCGGTTTACTTGGCCAGATCCCACACTATTCTTTTTAATTAGTTACCTCTGACGATCTTTAACTGCGACAACAAACCCGTTGTTTTTCGGCCTGTATTGTTTTTCTGGTTAATTTAATTATACTATTGGAATTTCCAAGGCTGTCATCCAAAAACAATTTAATGAAACAGTCTAATTTTTAATTAGTGCACTCTTTCGATCGCATACCGTGCTGTTGCTTTTTGGCTGACATTGACACCTGTTCACCTGTCACTGCCCGGTCACCTGGGTAACCCCTTCGATCCCTCTCTGGGCTGCCATTTATTCTTTCCGTTTTTCGTTTGTTGCCTCCTGCTCTTTATTGTCATTTGCTTTGCGCATGAGTCGCATGTTTAGTTAGCTCCCGTTGCTCTTGGTGTTGTTGTTGCTGTCACTTTGGGCATATCGCACGCTCCAGTGACCTATTATATACACAAAACACACACACACATATACAGAATGGCAGGAGGTGCAGGGCTCTCTCACGGACACAGACACAAACTAGGTAAAGCACTATAATGTTTCGGCTTTGGGACAAGGCTCAGACACCGAGGAGAGGGCTGCGCTGCCCTTCGGGGTTGCGCTTCAACGGCTCGAGGTTTGGGGGTTCGGGGCTAAGGGGTTCGGGGTTCGAGGTTCGAGGTTCCACTTATCGCCCGAAGCTCGTAAAAGATCGTTCGACAAAAGCAATTACACATACTCTCCGTGCTCAAGCGCCACTCCGGTGTGGAAGAAGGTTGAAACGCGAATGAGCCAGCGAGCGGAGAGCCGCCAACTTTGAGCTGCGAGTCTGGCTTACCGAAGTTGCTTTACACTCAGCGAAATATATAGTTTGTTGTAGTCAGGGAAAATTCTCCGGAAAAGAAGATAAATTATATATGTAGCAACTGTAGGTTAGAGTACCAATTTTTCTTTCGTTTCATTTTTAAATTTGATTAAAATTTATATTGAAAATATACTATTTAATTTCTTCGCTTAAAATAAGGGCTTAGGTGACCATTTTGATCAGTGTACAGTTGGCCGAATTTCCGCTCTCTCTTAATGCTAGCTCACTCTCTGCTCTCTTTATTGTCGCTGCTCAACAGCTGTCACAAAAATTTAGCGGCAAACTTTTGTTCTGCACTCGTCGTCGTCGGCGTTCCTCTTTCGCTATTTGCTGCAGCTTTCGGGGATAGAACTCGTTTCCCGGAGGAGGGGGGAGGTTGCAGCGGAACGGGTTCCGATTTCAAGTTCGGCGCGGGTCTAGGGCATGGAAAGTGCGATTCTAAACAGGGATTGCACCGTTAACCTTCTGAGCTTATAATGCCAAAGGGACCCAGGTGGCTGCAGAGATCTGCTTTGACAGAAAGGAGGGGAGTTTCAACAAATCCTGTTTTCATTTGGTCTTTGGTAAATAAAATAAAAAATAATAATGAGAAAAAGGAAGCAAGCATTATATGCTCCTAGTTATGGTTTAAAAAAAAGCATTGCCTACTTCTCTGAATTTGTCTAACTATTTGGAAATTGTAGAGTCCATAAAGAGTAAACAAATATTAAATTAAAATTTACGTAAAAGGATTATTTTAACAGGAACATTTTCCTATGGCGACCTGAGCACATTAAAAAAATCAGAACTGTAAGTAACCCATTGAAGTTTTTAGGATCCATTTAAGCCCCAGGGTATTCAGTGGGTTAAACATTTAAATACCTTTAATTCTTGTCGCAAGTACTTGGCTAAAGCTTTCCTCCTATCTGTTTTTTCTTCTCCTCTGCTCTTTCTCTGCCCATCCCCCTCCTCTCTTTCTTTCTCTGTTTTGCGTTCTTTCTTCCTGTCCTGTCTTTCGCCCGCTGGTAACTTTTCCACTTAGCGCGACGTGTGCTAAAACGTTAATTTGTATGCATAAGGAAGCAATTGAAGGCGGGAGAGACTGCTGGGAAGACGAGGGGGAGTGACAAGGGTCAGAAGAAGAAAAGGTACTGAGATGGGAACGGAGAGAGAAGCAGATGGAGAGACGGAGACTGACCACGGGAGATTCGGTTACACAAGTTCAGTTAGAAGGAAGTCCCGCGAAAGCGGAGACAGACAGCTATAAATAGTTAATGGGCCGGCCAGGCGGTTCGAGGAATACCCTACCTAGAGAGACGGCGACAGTCGTAAAGCGGGCTGGGCATGATCTATGTACGTCTAGTGGCCCCCCCCCTCGCTCCCTCCCCTGACCAACTCGGCGTTGCGTGGAGTAGGAAGCGTTTAACTACCTTTGAGAGACATTCGATACCCGGCCCCCCAGACGAGACGTTAGGAGCTTTGCCGGAGTTTATTTTTGTACACTTTATGTACTTTTAGCCGACACTCCCTCTCTGCCAGTGTTGTTGCTCTTTCTTTTGGCCAGCAGCACATTGCACCTGACACACTCACCTGAGATAGACAACAAGCTTTGCACTGTAAACATAAGTTGGAGAGCGACAAAGTGCATCCATGCAATAATTATAAAGGAAATCGGTAACAGAGTTTAAGTTAAGCAATCCTTGTTTTCTGTTAGAACCTTTTGGTTTTTTTTACATAAACTTTTTAACATAAATAAATTTCAAAATTTTTAATGGACCATTTTTCCTTCAGTGTACCATGACAACTCAATGAAGCCAGCTTATTTCAAGTTGTAGTTTCGGTCTTTTGTTCATAACTTATGTTTTACACACTTTTTCGCACTCTTTTAGTTCTGCTGATGATACGCCTCTGGACGGAGCTGGAAAAATGCGAAAACTAAACTCCCCAGATGACTCTGCGTTCGGAATTCCCCAACTCATGGGTCCGCGAGATATGGAATGCGGCGCAGAACCTATGTTAACCGTTAAGATAATCATCAATGAATGCGCGAACGGGTGAACGGGCCGAATGGTTGGGGTGAGCGAATGAGGAAGAGGTGTGCTCGCTGCCAAGCCATTGTTTATATCCCATATATTCGGTTGTTTATGGTCGAAACGTGGGACCGATCTTCCATATCAAAGAAGTTTATTCAGTAGCCAATTAAATTTGCTGGCGCCGCGATCGGTGAAAGCATTTCATCAACCAGCACTTTCGATACCAGTTGATGGCAGTAATTCGTTTGCATCCATCAAATGCTGGCGGATAATTTTTTATGATTTTATGCAAATTGCTAAACTTTCGGGGCCTGAGAATTGGGTTTGGAGAGAATCAATTTCGAAATATTTTTAATTGCATTTTGGGTTTTGATTTGGGGACTACCTTAAATTAATTATAAAGATATTAGCAAGTAGGCTAATTGGAATTTTGGAAATCGTGTAAATATATGCAAATGTATAAGTATGTCATTATTAATTTTAATCCTATTTTTATAGACAAAAACTCTTTCAATAATGGAAATAAGTTATTGGGATATCGAAAACATTCTGTAATTCATCAGAACTTAAAGCCCGTTGAAAAAAAGTATAAAATATATTAAAAAATAAATTATTTAACATTATCAATCAATTAAGAGATCTGAATGAAAGCTTAACTAAGCAAAGAAACTCTACCAAGAATGAGTATGGAAAGCAACAAGTGGCTGCGACATTATGTTCACTCCATTTAACACGAATCACCCTGTTAATGTCGCTACCCACTGCAAAAAACTATTGCCTACTTTCAGGCCACTCGCTTTAACATTCTCCCCTCGAGCGTTAGTTTTATTTTATATATTTAATTTCGTAACTTTCCCACTTAGCACTAAATATTAATTATGCTGCGGTCGGTTCAGGCTCCAACGCGCTGCCTTGTTTGTACCTGCGCAGTATCCGATGGCACCGAGAGAGAGGACCCAGCATCCACAGCATCCTGGCCAGCTGATTGCCGCGTGTGGATCGCAAGCGCCTGGCGTATAAAATGGACGGAGGCAATAGGATTCCAGTAGTCCTGTTCAGCGATTCCTCCCAAGGTGTTGGCTCTTTAGCAGAAGCAGAAGCAGTAGCAGCCGCAGCAGCAGCCGCAGCAGAAAAGGAGGGAACTTTTTGCAGTGCCGAGCAAATATTTAAAGTGCCCAAGTACGTGTGCGAAAGCGAGTTGGCAGTGCAGTGTAATCCAAGAACAAGTCTCACCCAACCCCCTTTAATAAATGAATTCCGTTTCGCTCTTTTGTTCCATTCACAAAAACCCTGGCACACACACGCTCACACTCTATACACACACGCACACACACAACGACAACTGTCACGGCACTTTAGCGCGCCAACGGAAGATCTCCGACTATATCCTGCATCCTGCGAGCAAGGAGCGAGGCCACACAACGCCCTGGAGAAGGGGTAAGTAAGTCAGCAGCAGCTCGGGTTCTCGTCTCATTTGATTGCAATTAAAAGAAATTGCTTTAATTGCGAGTTGTCGGGCTGTTGAGTTGCCTAGTGCGGCGCCCGAGTAGTCGCCTCCAGATCTGCATCGCTGCAGCGGCATCAACAAGCTGCCTCCCAGACGCACTGAAACGCTCAAGGGGCGCGAACGTGTCAAAGGCGGCACAAGAAGCAGGCAGAGGCAGAGGGCGAGAATAAAAACAAATATGCAGGAAACTAAAATCCATAAATTGATTTTTCCGCCTGCGAAAACCGAGAGGAACAACAGACAGAAGTGTTGCCCAGATCCGGGTCCAGGTGTCTTCACTTTTCCATGTTCTTTCTGCTTTCTGCTTGTGTGTGGCTTACTTTAGTCTGTCAGCCCAGCCAGCCAGCTGAGCTAGACAATCGCAAAACACAGACGTAGCAGCAGCATAGCCATCATCGTCTCCATCTGCCCATCTGTCTCTCCACACCCTTAACCCCTGTCGTCCGTCCGCCGCCATTGCCGCCCTTAACCCACACACAGCTGCCTGGCCCCGTCCAAAGCTCGGCAATAGATGTGCCAGGGCAGCCGTCGCCGTGTTATATGGGTCTTGTGTTAGTGTCTGGCCCGCAGCACTTTTCAGTGTGTACTACCTCCATGTCTGTGTGTGCCCCGAGCTTGTGACGTAATGTTTTGGAGGTTTTTGAACTGAAGCACTCTCACACACTCGCACACACAAATAGCGGGTCTCAACCCCAATACGAAGGCACACTGAATGCTTAAGCTCATTACGGTTTTAGCTTTAATAGGCACTCTGCCCAGGGCCATCTATTCTCACCTTTAATCAGGATATCCAATGAAAAGGCTTGCATTTAGAAGTAAATGGGGGGTGCGTCAGGGAATTTATCTTAACTGGCCAGCTTCAGCACTTTCTTAACCCTAATAAATTGGGAAATTTACATACTACTATCCTATGTAATCCTTTTATTGGTATTTATTATATTCAGTTTTTTAAATCAGAAGTAAGCCTAAATAAACTAAAGGTAACTTTATAGGCGAGCTCATTAGATTGTTTGCTATAGAAGGCTTCCTGCTAAGAGCCATAACAATCTACCATTAACTATATATTCCACCTACCAGTAACTATATATTCATCCTACTTTAAACTTTATTCAAGGAAATGGCTTTCATTTAAGAGTCACAGAATTTATTCCACTCTTTCCCTAAATTAAGGAATTTAAATGTTACTAACGTATAAAAACTTTCCAAATATTATTGAGGTTAATTTAACATAACACTGATATTTGTTTTATTATTTATATAAACAAATAACTTTATATGTATCCTTTTAAGTAATAAACCACCTTTTTTATAAGCAAAAATACATTTATTCATATGGGTAATAAAAGGTTTGCTTCCCTTGTTCACCGAGTTTATAATGATTATTTTTTATTTGTAAACATTTCAAGTGTAAATTTATGTTTCAAAAGTCAACATTGTGGCACAGAATTAATTTTCAGTGAGTGCAGTGAAGGGAATACGACAGCAATAACCTTTACTCTTATTTCACTGACACACATCTGAAATTATCTTTACTTTTTCGAAAAATCAACATTTCCTCTTCACTAAACTTGGGGTCTAAAGAAGTGTAAAGTTCATTGCTTGACAAAAAAGAGAAGGAGAAAGGAAAGGCCATCCATTATTACAACAAGTCTAAATGTAGACTTGGTATTTGTCTTTCTTAAATAAGTAAAACGAGACAAATGTCTCTGGTTCTCAAATGAAAAATATTTCTAAAGAAAATAAATGCTATGAATTAGAAAGAGCTCAAGAGAACGACATTCCCACAAGGAGAATGCACCAAAAACGACCCCTGCAATTGCCAGACATAACCAATTGAATTTATCAGTTGGCCCAGTTAACCCCAAACTATTTATTGAATAGTTCGATTGCCACCTTCTTGCCACAATGGAAAGAGCATGGGAAGAGGTCTGGGATTGGGGGCGAAAGAACTTTCGCCACGTAATTGAGTGCTCGAGAGCTGCGCCACAGCCAAAGACATGCAACTTTAATGGTCGATTGGCAGGAGGGCAGCAGCATGACTAGAAGACCAAAAGAGGTCAGAAATTATTGATTTGGCTGGGACAGAAAGTAGGCCACTTCCTGGTGGTAGCACAAATGAATGCATAAAGTCGCCGCTTGACCACAAAATGCATTTTCTGTCCAGCTTAATTATGACAAACGGGAGACGTTCGCCCAGCGCAATTAAACCGCTGTGTTTCCCTGGGCCACTCGACGGTGCTGGCCATTAGTCAAGGACGAGCTAGCGGACGAGTGTCCAGAACGAGCTTAAAAAAACCAAATCCGACCTTGTCCAACCACCTCAGGGTAGCCAATAAATAAGAGTCCGCCGAAAACTAACGAGCGATACATAAATAACCCAGCAAACCCGTTGCAGGGGACAAGAGTCAAGTGCATTAAATGCCAACTGCACGG
Source organism: Drosophila seguyi (assembly GCA_008042675.1). Taxonomy (NCBI): domain Eukaryota; kingdom Metazoa; phylum Arthropoda; class Insecta; order Diptera; family Drosophilidae; genus Drosophila; species Drosophila seguyi. Next base: position 144,617 of record VNJU01002920.1, on the reverse strand, counting down.
TGAAAAACGAGCCGAGGCAGGAGCTAGGGCAGGAGACGGGAAACTGAGGAAAAATTACGGAATCGCCAGTGACTGCCAGTGAAGTTAATTACAAATGTCCAATTAGGAAACTGACAAGGCCAGGATGGCGTCCACGGAAGTCGTCTTTGATGCAATTAAAAACGCATCTGGCGGCAGAGAACCGAACAAAACTGCACACTAATCTCGCTGCCCAGTCGAGAATTGCATAATTGGGGCCGAAAAGCCCGCCGCCGCCTCCTCGTCCTCCCCCCTCACCGTTTAAAGTAGACCAAACCGAACCGCAGAGCAGCCCAGCATGTGGCCGAGACGTAGAAAAAAGGGTACAAGAGCCTGCCTCTCCAGCTGCTGCGGCGAAAACTTTTCGCCTGATAATAGAAATTTTGCAATGCGCTGGGAAGTATGCTACACACTTTCAGGTTCCAAACTGGCGAGAAGCCTGGGCTCTGAATTCTCTTTGTGATTTAGAAACTTGGGCAATAGAATACAATTTATGGTAATTTATCTAGCTTAGCCGTAAGCCCCCATCGTCAATGGCACAAATTTTTTAATTAATAAATAAATGTTGCGGAAATTATATCGCAGTTAGGCCGGGCGGCCGGTGTGGGCGGGCTTTTTGTGCGCATTGTGTACGTATATAATTACGCGATTTGCCGGGGATTAAGAGAAGGCGCTGACAAATGTTGTGCGTTGCCTCACCAAGGACGCATTAATGAGCCGCCCCACCGCCTTCATACCCTACTCCCGCTCAGCCGCCGGTGAGCCATAAAGGAGGGGGACGTGTCGACATAACGAGACGGGATGCCACTTATCCCGCTCAAAGAAACACACAGATACAGAGCAAAACAAATACGGAGGAGCTTCCTTAACTTGAACTCCTTTGAAACGAATTAGATGGCATTGAATGCCTCAACTTGAAGTAGGTTCTAACCTACTATAGGTCCACCTTCGAGATGTTTCAATTAAGGATCAAAGGACAGTGATTTCTTTTAGCTTTCACCGTTGATTTGGAAATTCTAAGCATATGTGAAAGGTAGTCAACATTAAAAAGAGGAAAAGCCTAATTTAACAAACAAATATTACTCGTACAAAAATGTTTGCAGATAGTCCTATATATGCTCAGAACGGGCCGGATCGGACAAATAAATCATATAACTACCATAGGAACTATCGGAAAATTTTGAGGAAAAAAACAAATGAAAACTTAGCCAGTTTTCAACATATTTAACAACATATACAATTGAGTTAATAAATAATAAAACATTTATAATTTTAAGGAACAACTTTGGCGTGCAGAAGTTAATACCTATTATCTTTAAAGTTAATTTATTAATTTTCTTACCTCCGAAAAAGCTGACGAAATTAAATATTTTCCCGGTTAAATTCTTCAATTATCGGAGAAACTAAAAGTATACAAAATATATAAACATTTTATTTAAAGTTAATTTATTAATTTCCTTACCTTTGAAAAGTACGATTTTCTCCCTAGTCTCCGCAGGGTTTATATATGTATGTATGTAAATGTACATATTCATATGCATGCTTAAGTTGTTGGCGCTGTCCATCCCCTTGAAAATTCACTTGTGGGGGCGCCCAAGAATTGCCAAAAGAGCGGGAGGAGGGGGACCGCAGTTGTGTTTATAAAGGAAAACATGAAATAATCATCGTACATATTAAATTATCCTTTGAAGTGTGGATGCAGCGGTAGAAATCTCGACGAGTCCATAGGAGCTCCAGCCATATCTGTCCTATTGGCCAAAAAGATCACCGAAAGCCAAGGGCCGCAGGCGAAAATGAAAACTGACAAAATACGCTTTATTCTTTGCTGCTTCCATGAATTTTTATAGCCCGCACTTTCTCCACACCTTCATCAACACTTTTCAACATCTCTTGTCTTATTTAACTTTGGAATTACCACTAAATAAAGGTTTTTTAATTTGTAAATGGAAATCACGCACTCGCGGAGAAACAATGGCGGAGGAGCTATCGATACTCGATATTTATTCGAAACCGTGTTCAGGACATTGCTCGCTCTCACGCACTGAATTGCACTCTCTCGAATATCGATAGATTTTCCCGCCAATTTTCCTACGCCAGTGCGAGTTTTTATTGCAAATATAAAAAATGTTTACTTAGTGGTAATTCCTATGTTAAATAAGCTAACGGATCGTGAAGATTGTTGATGACGGTGCGGACAAATTGCAGGCCATAATAATTCATGGAGGCAGCAAAGATTAACGCGTATTTAGTGATGGCGTTTACTGACCTCTTTTGGCTAATAAGAAAGATCAAGACAGCTGTTGCTAGTGCTCCTTTGGCCGGGGCGAAGAGACCCCGCTGTCGCTGCAGCCGCTCTTCATTACAGGGTAATATATGTGTTATTATAGGTAACTCTTTATACATTAACAAAACTGCGGCCGCTGCTGCCGCCCCCTCCTCTCCAGCTCTTTTGGCAGCGGCAGTTACTGGGCGCCCACAAGGGGGATGGGCAGCGGCAACAACTAAAATATCCGCCTGGACATTAGTGAGCTATGTGCTTTACATTCAAACATACTTAAAAATGTGTACATACATACATATACTCAGAGGCCAGGGAACACATAATACTTTTTAAAGGTAATTAAATTAATAAATTAATTAAATGTTAAAGCATTTATAAGCTTATATATTATGATTGTAATGATTTTATATATTTTGTTTATTTTTAGTTTCTACAATATTTTAAGAACTCTACCGGGAAATTTTTCATTTATGCATTTCATTTAAGGTAAGGTATATTGTAATTTATTATGACAATAGAGATGTTTGTATATTTTTATATACACTTGCAAAGTATTAGAATTTTCAGCATTAACAGCCGAATCGATATACCTATGTCTGTCTGTCCGCTTTTACTCAATTTCAATTTTTAATTTTTATGATTTGATTGCAGATTTTTACTTGGGCGTACCGAAGATAAGTTTCTTTTTTGTTAATATTTAAATCGATTTTTTTAAGTAAGGATTTGTGTGTTTTCTCTTTATTTAATTAAAATAATGTGTCACTTTAATGACTGGAATTTCTCCTTTTATGTTTTTACATAAATCGTAATTAATCAAAGTCGTAAGGACTTTTATTATTCAGCTAGGTAATTAAGGTCCCCAGTTTGAGTTATTGAAGTCCAACTGTGGACGATTAATATAGCCCGATTATTTTGCCTGGCACTTCCGCTCCAAGGAAGCGTGAAAACGTATTTATCCCGGGCTATCCTCTGTCATCTCCTGCTCCTCCTGCTCATCTTCCTGATTATGATTTGAAGCTGGCATTAGATGAGCTTGGCCGCAAATGGCCCGGAGGTGTGGAGCACGTTCGCGTTCAAATTGGCTGCATAAATATTTCCCTTTCCGCGGGTCCTTCGTCTAATTGGCGCTAGGATTGCGCTGGATTTGCGACTCATTGTGTCCGCCGGCCACTTGTCAGCTGCAAATTGCATTTCGAATTCAGCAGTCCGGCGAAAGTGAAATCAAGACAAAAGCCGGATGGCTACAGCTCGAATGCAATTGTTTTCCATTCCCAGCAGCACAGTGCAGGACGAATGTAAAGGAATGTTGCAATCGACCCTCGGGCGCTTTTCTCAAGTGCACGGGTGTGTTGCTGTTGTTGGGTTAGGATGGGGATTTAAAAGGATTACGAGCTGGTGGCGCAGTGAGAATCCATTAGTAGCGTGTACGGCTGTTGATTCCGCCAAAGAGCGTGGCTCGGAGGGGAGAGGCTGAGGTGTCCTACCTGAGTGTACCCTGGCAAGAAGCCGTGCGAATTGCTCCTTTCACAGCTGGCCATATCATCCGGCTGGCTGTTAGTTTGTCGGAAGAATAATAGATTGACTTAAGCGTTGTGCGGAATGGTAATAAAAAATAAGAGAAATTTTTCATGAATTTATAATTCAAGGTAGGACTTGGATTAAATTACATTTGGCTGTCTTCTTGTTATTGATTTTATCCCAGCGTATAAAGGGACCTTGTACCTTAAATAAAATTCAACGAAAGACAGCATTTCAATGCAAGTCTTAAAGTGAACCATCTCACAATGCGCTCAAGACTTAAAGTCCAACCAATTAAGAACTTATCACTTACACTTGAGTGGCTCAAAAATTAACTAATATAAGGGAGCCTGTCTACCACTTGAATTGCATAAATCACCTGATTGGTTTTAATTAGGGCCAGAAGCCCCTTGAATCGTAACCACTCAAAATGACAGGGGAAAATCAGTGGAAAACATCCGATCAAACGGGCTGCCTTCGTTTAATAATAGTAATTCCCCCTAATACACTAATCTGCCTTAATGACATGTTAAATTCTTATCAGCACTTGAATTACGAGGTCATTATCGGCGAACGGCTGTAGGGAACAGATGAAGTCGCGCGAAAAATTCGCATTGCCGAGTGACAAAGTACAAATCGGTGATAAGTCTGGAATCCCAGCTACAAATGCACTGAGGAAAATATTTTAAAGAACATATTTGAACCTTTAAAACAAAGGAACAAAAGCTTTAATAGCTGGAAGTTATTAAATATATTTTTATATTAAATAAAAAAAAGTTTCATATTAGTAAATGCGGTAATAAACCCTTAAAATATTGCTAGAACTAGTTGGGAGTTATAAGAAAATATTGAACTTAAAACAAAAGACATTTTCACAAATCAAATTCTATTTTTAAACCCAAAAGTAATCATTTTTCCAAGATTATTTAAATTCTACTTTATTATTTTGATTTCTAAATAAAAGAATTAATTGTTTTGGCCAGTGCTTGGCCCATTGGAGGCACTCGAAACAAAACGAAAGCACTTTCACCTCACCCCCGCAGCGATTTACTGTCCCACCGTCGAGCCGCGTCTGGCCATGTCTGTGCTGATATTTGCATTATAAATAATAAAACATAATAATTTGCCTTAATCGAATAATGACCCCCGGCCACGGCGATGGCGTCGCTACCACGCTGCGGGCACCGTCGGATCCGACGGACCCGTCGCCGTCGTCGTCGTCTGGCCAGTAGAGACCCCGACTAGGGAAGTGGAAGTTCCCGCAGGCAAATTATTCAATAAAAACCACAAAAACAGCGAAATGAAAAATATGAAACGACCTGGACGGCAATACACGTGCTACGGCAGTGATAAAAAAAATATATGTATATGAGAATAAAGGGAGCGCAATAAAAGGGAGAGAGCCAAACAAATAAGAAATTTTAAAATGGATTGCAAGTGCAATTGCGTCCCACGTACAGGGGGAGACCCTTACGAAGAACCATGGAAATTGGAGCATTAGCTTTGCTTGAATATCTAATTAGCCGCACTTTGATTTCTATAATCCACTTAGGGTTTTTCTTATTGTTAGGAGCTTTCTAAAATATTAAATTTAACACCAATATAAATTAGAAATAATAATAGAGAAATTGTATAGGTTTATGTTATATTTTACTAGTACAATCGAGTACAATCCCCAATTTATCGGAATATTTCCTAAGGGTTCAAAAAACCCTTTAAATTTAAACTTCATTGAGAATTTACAAGTAGATAATTATTATTGCTTGAATATATAATTGGACACACATAATCCACAAAGAGTTTGCTGATTTTTAGAGGTTTTTTTTAAATAAAACAAAAATTGTATTTAAAACTATTCTATTTTACAAATAATGTTATAGAGAGATTAGGTAATTATACCCTTACAGTTCAGTCAAAGGCTTAGAACGCAATGAAGGAATAATTTCCGACACTATATATTTCATATATATTTTTGATCAGCAAAAAAAGGGGATTCGATCTAGGCATGTCCCGAAGAAAAAAAAATTTTACCAAATTTTTCAAATTTTTATAAGGGGTAAGATCATTAATAATTTCAAAAATTCAAAAAATGAAAATAATTTTTTAGAATATAAAATTTGATATGTATATTTATTAACATTGAAAAACTAGCACGGCAAAGCTTTCCAAATAGAAATGAGTAAAATTTTGGATTAGTTATGATCGATTCTCATGATCCCATTGCAAGCTGCGAGAGTATATTATCTTCGGTTATCTGAAGTTAGATTCCTTTCTTGTTTTATGTTGTATTTTAACAGGAAAAATATTATATTTAAAAATTATTTTGGCAATCCGTCGGTTATGTTCTTAAAGGTTAACAAAATACTTGTCAATCTAAACTAAATTTGAGAATTTCATTTAAACCGCATTTCTTAAATTTATAATTAGAGTGCATTTTTTCTATAATACACCACGAGTTTTTATTTATTTTAGAAAGTTTCTATTTTGTTTTAAAATCATTTCCAGAAATCGCATATTTAAAGTTATCATCGCTGATTTCATGAAATATCTTTTGAATGTTCCAAAAATACATGTTTATCAAAAGTTAATTTTAGAACTCTTTGGTAACTAGGTCACCAAGTAATGTTGTATTTTTAAAGCATTTACTTTTTTGTTGTAAGAACTTTTAGATATAAAACTGAAGGTCGAGAAGCTTAAAATATATTACAAAAGTTGAAAATGACAGATAAACTTAACATTTTCAGCTTTATATAGAGTTCCAGAAAATTCTTCATCTCTTTTGAAGAAATCAATTTTAATTACTTTTAATTACTGAAACTCACTTCCCCAAAAACCAAACAAAGAGAGATTATTTATATGTATTTAAAATCCCCATTTTCAAGCCCGAGTTCATCCAAGCCGGTGCCCCCAGTAATTCCCTCTGATTCACGACAGCTGGACTTGTTTTTACGGCGTTACCCAGAAATGAGTGTCCGTGCTGGGGCTGGTGCTGTTGGTCCCAGTCCGAGTCCCAGTAATCACATCCCACCAACCAGCCAACAGTGAGCGCCAAAAGTCGCAGCACTACGCTTTAAGGTTGAAGCACTCGCCTTGGCAGACTCTGAGCAAACGTGTTTCAATATTTGTCACTCGTTTTTCGTTCTTGTTCGGTGATAATGAGAAAGGCAAAATAAAATAAAACTGAGCGATGACGACGGAGTACTCTAGGCGGCCGTAAAACAATCAAACACCTGCCGGGGCGGCTCTTGAATGTTTTACAATCTAAATACAATTTATACAATATATCGCGCACACACGTTTCCTTAATCGCGGGCCCTCGAAGTGAGTGTATTTGGTTTACTTTGTTGTCATCGCTGCCGCTAAATCAGCTGTTTGCAGCAATCACAACAATAATAGCAATAACAACTAGTAAGCAGGCAGCGGCGAGCCGAAAGCGTTTTGCAAATCAACATTGCTGCCTGAGACCGAGAGCTAAGCGCTTTTCGGAATCAGTTTCAGTACCGCTCTGTCCGTTCGCGTTTGCGTGCTCCGGGTCTTTGCTCGGTTTTTTTTTATTTTCTTCTGCATAAGTTCCGGTAGCGGTATTCCGGTACTCCCGGTACTACGGTATTCCAGTACTCCAGTACTCTGGTATTCCAGAATTTCGGTATTCGGTATACTTCAGTACTACGCTTTTCCAGTACTCTGGTATTCCAGTGCTCCGGAATTCCAGTACTCCGGTACGATATTCCGGTACTCTATATTCCGGTACTCTAGTATTCCACTACTTTGTGCTTAGTTTTTGAAGTTTGAACGAAGAACGTGCCAAGAAAGAGCGAAGAGTACCATGTGAGTAGAGCGGAGAGCGTAGAGTGGAGAGCAGAGAGTGGAGAGTGGCAAGTGAAGAGTGCAGAGTGGAAAGTGCACAGTGCAGACTGCACTCAGGAGGTGGAGTTATGGGGGCTTAAAAGTCAGGTCAGGCCCACCATAATCCCGAGTTTCATTGGCCCCGCGAAAACCCCCATGAAAAGTGTACGTGCGTGTTATTGGCGGAGGTGGGCCAGGCGGTTGAAAGTCAATTTCCGATGCCCCGACTTTTCGGGAAGTTATTTACGTTGATTTAAAGCACCAACTAAGCTGCACTGACAGAAAACTTACAGAGTACTACAAGAGCAAGTACTAAAAATAGCTTTAAAGATAAGGTTTAAATGTGTTTGAGAGTGTGATGGGAAAATACATAATACTCCTATACTTGTACAAAAAAAAAAAAAGTGTTTTTGAAGTGGGAGAATAATAAATAATATAATAATAATAATTAATTAAACAAAACAATCCAAGTTTTTTTTTACAATAAGTACAAGAGTTTGTCTTAAATATTTTTGCAAGCTTTTTGTTTGTTTTTATAAATCACTAAGAGAACAGAAGAAGTGGGTCAAAATAAAACAGGTTTTAAGATAACAAGTTTGACTTTTATATTATTTTATGTCTTGAATTGAACTCTTTGAATTCTTTATAAGTGAGTTTACACAGAATTCATTACATAAAAATTGTGATAAAAAGTAAAAACAATCTAAAACCACAAACTTTTCGATAATAACTAAATTAGAATTAATTTGTGGATAGAAAACTTGAAAAGATTTAATTATATCGCTTTAAAGTAAAATGATCTTGTTCTAAAATTGTGTTAGATTTTAGTTTTATTTCTTTATAACTTACTTTAATCATATACTTACAATTTACAGAAATATTTTCCATTACCTTTTTTTAAGCAGTCCTTATTGAATTAACCACTTTTTCCCAAGTGTAGTACTTGATGTAAAAGCCAGCTTAAACCCAAAGTTAAAGCCCCCGCTAATAGGGACTAAAAACAAATAAATAAAACGAGTAAAAAAGAAACATTAAAAACTTAAAAAGAAAATGTCAATCAACAATTTAATTCCTAACCTTGGGTAGTAGGTTATTCTCAGTGCATTGACAGCGTCTAGAATCCGTCTTATCTTCGAGTTCCAGTGAAATACCACTCCATTTACGAGTATTTATCTCGCCGAAGAGACCCACCCACCTCCCAGCAAAGGTAATGGCCGTTGGGCAACCATCGTCGATGACGCTAATCTTGAGTGTTCCGACGCGAATAAAAACAATACAAATTCCTGCTAGTCACCGAACTTCTTGGGGGTGTTGAAGAACCTTTCCAAGGCAGAGCTGTGTAATTGTCTCTGCTCGAGCGACGGCCTCCGATTGTGCGAAATGCCAACTATAGCTGGGTGCCCTTTAAAAAACGCAAATTGATTCAAATGCAGTGATTATCTATTTGAAAATCCATTACGTGGCTAACGAACGATCTAATTAGCCGATATGGAAATGAGGAAAAACGGTTTGCACAATTTGTCAATCGGTCACGGCACATCACTTGGGAAAAACAAAATTAATGGCAGAGCTAATGGCATTATGCCATGCCAGAAAAGCACCACTATTCGCACGTGCCAAATGAGTTGGCGGAGCGAAAACTATCAGCGAAACCGAAATCCAAAAAAAAGCGACCCAAATAAAAATTGGAATCCCAACAACCGGAATGCCCGGCATTCCAATTCGGCAATCCACTCAATTCATTTGGCGGCAGACGCAGTCAAAGTCAGTCATCTGTCGCTGATTGCATTTTTCCCCAGAAAGCCAAAGCCAAATCCAAAGGCAAAGCCAGAGCTAAGCCCAGAGCTGAAGCTCTGAATGCAAAGCCGAAGCTAAAATGACTGAAAATGCGGAATAGTGCGGCAACAAGTGGCCCTGAGGGTGAATTCCGTGCTTAAATTTGATTCAATGGCTTTATTAAAGCACTGGAGAGCATCCGCAAATTGCAGTGTTGTCACAACAACAGCAACAGTTGCGGCAGATGGAAAATTCGCATGTAATCACCCAACGGTCAACAAGCTAATTAAGGCGTATTAATATCCGGGAATTGCGTTTGTTTGCCTTACCCCAAAAACCGCATTCAAATTCGTTAAAAGCTGAAATTAAATCAAGGCAGTGGGGGAAACCGAACATGATTTTTAGTGGCTTGTAGAGAAGGGTATATTAAATGATTTATGGCTTTTGTTTTCTCACTTCTTAATACGTTAACAATAAACAAAAATTTATATTAGACTCAATCTAGTTATTTACTCGAACTCTACCAGTTATGGTTGTTAATGGAAGTTTTTGCCAGTAATTTCAGCTGTTAGGCTTGGAAATGTTTCAAGTCGAAAATCACGTATTAAAGTAATAAATTATCCAAAGCTTTAACGAGAGTGCTACGCACTCCACCAAGTTAAAAAGGTTTTTTATTATTTAATCAGCTGGCTTACCTGAAACTTTCCAAAGCTTTTTGAGCGATTTAAACTTGAATTTTCCCCAAGTTCAGGGTCTGCTAACAATAACCACATTATTTTCATAATTTTTCCCTAATCTGCCAGCAACCTTTAACTAATAACCACAATATTATGTGTATTATCTGCCGAGACCACAAAAAAAGTATCTTCTATGTAAATTCGTCGCGGTTTAAAATTGGTTAAAAGCCAGGCAGCTATTTAATACCAATTTCTAGGCTGTTTTCCCTTTTAATATGTTGAATTTTCTGTTTTTTCTTTTAGAACTCTTTTAGGAAAACACTTTTTGAGATTACGAACTGTCCAAATCGAGAGCAGAGAGCAATCCACCCAGCAATTGAACGACACCACCGATCACGGCAATCGCTGCCACAGCACAACCGCCCAGAATTTACACCTGCACCTGCAAGCACAAGGCACGCAGCGCGACCTTTGACCCCCCACCAGCACCAGCCATTATTGGATGGATCTGAAGCACAGCGCCAGCGGTGCCGCCCAAAGTACCGAGACCTATATAGTCACCAGCAAATCCACAGATATGATCACGCCCAAGGAAAAGGAGGGCAAGGCGGCGGTGGCCCATGCCCCAGCAGAAGGTGAGTTAAACAGGGAAAAAATATATTTGGGGGATAATAATAATATATATTTAATAATAACTATCTGGGATCAAAAGAACTTATTTTAATGAATGGTAAAAGAAGGAAAAATTATTATGAACCTAGACAGAGTAAATAATATCGCTTTAAATGCATTGCGTTTCTATTTTATAATTTTAAAAACTTACTAAATATAATCTACCATTAAAATGACTACTACTTATACCAAAATAGTTCGAAATTTTTCAGCCTTTGTCAACACAAAATGAAATATCACCCTATAGGTCATTAGCTCAGACAGCTCTATCTATATCAGTTTAATCTGAACGTAAGCACTTGAGAGTGTCAAAAATATTTGATGTCGTAGTGCCAAATATGATTTCCCATTAAGGTGATTAAATGTTTGATTCGAACCACCCAACTATGATTACTAAAATGATTAAGATCCTAAACTGTTGGGAGTGAAATAACTGAGTTGGCAACATCAAATATTATCAACTGATATGGTTATGCCATTATCTATTTTTTTGGGCTGCTAAGTAACTTCAAAATGGTGATTTATTTTATAAAATGGCCTTAGTGCTCTTAGAGATTACTCCACTAAGTTCCCAAGTCTGTTTGCGTTATGTTTTGTGTTATATTATCCCAAACACACGTCCCGTTTGCATTTCCCTGCTGTGTTCTACAACATATATGTACATACATTTAGTTGTATTGGGCGGCACATGCACTTTGCATGTCAGACATGAGCCACCATTTTGGCTTAACTGCACCTCAAGGTAGGCAATAGTTTTGCAGTGTTTGTGTTTGGGTTTGTGGGCGGCGGCGTGTTTGCTGGATGTGCCTGCCCACCCACCCACAGCCGGTGCCATTTGTATTCAGTGCAATCCGAGCACCGCACAACCACACACAAATGCACTTGGCAAAAGCCTGCCAAAGCCACACAGCCGCCGCACATTCACTTAAATGCATACGTGCTCGCAGGACACGGGGAAAAATAGGATCACCTGGGAATGCCATTTAAATAAATTATTTGTATTTTTACTGTTAACATTTATTTTCTTGATATTTATTAAATAGAAAAATAAAGATTTAATGACCCTATAATGATAATAACGCTGTGCAGGAGTCATTTCCAAACCTATAAATCAAATATATATTCTTGTCAGCATTAAAAGCAGACTCCATTTAGCCATGTTCGGTAGAAAATTTGTTTTGTTAATTTTTTCACACTTTTTTAAGGGGTTGCATTGCCAAAATTTTTAGAAATTTAAGAAATATTTAAGGAAGGAGTGATTTCCGAACCTATAAATCATATATCATCTTAATCAGCATTAACTGACTAATCGATCTGGCTATGTAAAGAAGAAAATAAAAATTTTCAAATTTTTAAAAATTTTATAAGGGGTCATATCGTTAAAATATTTAAAAATTTAAGAAAAATTTTAATTTTCAAAATTGTAAGCTTAATTTGCAGTATTATTAGCGTAATAAAAAATAGCACATAAAAGCTTTCCGAATTGAAATTAATGCAATTTTAGCTTAGTTATGATATTTTAAAAATATTGATTTTTCCAGAAAATTATCATTTTAAAATTACGATTTAAAGCCTCTTTAATGATTTGGCATTGGGTTACTTTTTTTTTATATAAAGGCAAAATTGGGGTTGATTAATCCATATGCTGGGTTTTTAGCTGAATAAAAATCAACAGAGAAAACACTTTTCAAATTAAGATCTAGGCTTTTTTGTATCAGGTACAAAGATACAACTGAAAAATGCAAAGCTTCAGCCTTCCAAAGTTAAAATAAAGCTCACCAGCAAAGAATTTACGAACGGAGTCCAGCAAGTTTAAATCCAATTCGCGCCAGACAAGATTGGGATTATTTGATCGTTTAAACTGTCAGAAATTTCAAGAAAATTTAAATTTTTTTAATAAGTTAATTTTATTAAAATTAAATTTAATACACTGATTTGTTAACCAAATAAAACCTAGCACAAATAAGCTTTCCGAATAGAAATCGAAGCACTTTTTGCTTCATTATGCTCGATCCCAGATCTAAAAGGATATAAAAACTTAATCTTCCCATAGAAAGCTTTCATTCTTGATTGTTTCTAAATTCAATAGCTTTCCAAAGGAAACTTTCCCCTAGATTTCATTTGTTTACATTCATTTTATAATGATTAATTTTGTTTAATTCATTTTTTCGTTAAAAAAAGCTATCTAATCTTATTTTAAAACCAAAAGCTGCATTTTCTGTGCACAGTAAACATATGCATGGGCATGACACCTGCTTGTGTTTGTGCATACCTGTGTATTTTAAACTATATATGTATATAAGCAAAACACAAGTAAAAAACGGCTTCAAAGCGTTTTGTACTTTCAATGCCATGCAAGCCAAAAAGCTAGTGACGTCGCCTCTGAATTGTCACAAATTGGAACAAAAAAAGGGATGTCTATAAATAGCAGAAAAGCCAATGCACACGAGATGCAATGCATGACTTTATACCATATATATCTATACTATACACCCGAATGCTCTTAAACAAGCCATTTTAATTTCGAACTGGGATTATGTGGAAGCAAACATTTATTTAATCATATATGTATATTTGTCAGTGTGCCAGGGACGCACAAATGTGTCCCTTGGGCCAGAGTTTGAGAGCGCACAAAATGCGCGAAATGCTGGCGAATGCCAGGAGACCATTTATTTGTGTTTAAAGCTAGTTTTCCACTTCATTTGAATGAAAGTTACAGTTCTCACTTGTATCCAACTAGCTGCTTAGTATGCAGGGAAATAAATGGTAGATTCAAGAGGACCTTTCAAAGTCCTTTCACGTTGTCGGCTACGTAATGAACGTCATTAATCGAACTCTTGAGTATTGATTTCTATGGGAAGCAAATCAGTGCAGGAGGTAAAATGGCTATTTTCAAATGTCCGATTGAGCTATTTATAGTGCTGAAAAAGAATAGTATTTTATTTAACAGGGATTTAATTGTTATGTTTTTTTTTAAAGCTTATTGAAGCTGATTTGTAAAGTATAAGTTCATGATAAAACACTCTTGCACAACTTAGAATTTCCAATTTTAATGTACATTCCTAAAGGTTCCAATTAGTATTTGTTATATACTAATAAATTATGTATTTTATTGATTAAAACAACAATGCATCATAAGAGGATTTAATCACATAAAAATCCATTCAAAATCAATTCATGTTAAGCCCCAATATTCCCTTAAAAAATTTTACATTAAAGTTCTGTATGGTTTTATGGCATTACAATTGATAATATAATATTAATAATTACAATATTAAATTACTAATAGCCACAGGGTAGTGTCATAATCCTCTAAGCGGATTTTACCAAAATAAAACCCATTTCATTAAAGGAAAATCCAATTTCAAACACTAACCCTTTAGAAATCTATAAAGAATCACTGAATATCAAGGCTTCCCTAGCCATTACCTTCACAATGTTCGTATCACTGCTGTTTAGCTGTTGACTGCCAAACTTTTGGCAATCCAATGCCTTAAATTGCGACCTTGAGAAAGGTTCCCATGAAATCCCTTTAAGGCCAGGCAATCACTAACAAAAAGGGGCGAAGGGGATACGAAAACGTATTATGATAATGGGTCCGAGGTTGGGCACAACCATTTGCATGAATATCAGCTCGGGCAGAGTGCGAGTGTTATCCCCTAACGAGTGAGTAGTGAGTAAGTAGTGCTACACGCGGCTGGTAAGCCTGTCCCTAATCCGGTTAATCCTGGTGCAGCTACATGGGGTCCTCCTCCGGCTCAGGCCCTGGAAAGCCTTGTGCCGCTCCTCAAGCCTTCTCCTGAAGTGACTTTCACCTGAACGCATTCTATTTCCATTTTTTTTTTTGCAGGCTACAAAGTCTACGCCCGTCGCTGGGCGGTGCTGGCCCTCTTTGTGCTCTATTCATCCTCGAATGCCATGCAGTGGATACAATACACCATCATCAACAACATAATAACACGGTGAGTGAACCAAACAGCGAGGGGTGCTCAGGCAATTCCGGCGAGCAGTGCCTGCCTCACATTTCATTAAAAGTTTTCATAAAGCTCATTAAACAACTAAACTGGCGAGGGGGGACTCTGTGGGCCACTAAATGAATGGGGTTGAATAAATTAACTCCCGCATCCCACCCGCCTGTCAAGTGCACACCCTTGGGGGATTCCCCGTTCTAATAGTGTCTCCTTTTGTTCCCCAGCTACTATGGCATCAGCGATAAATGGGTAGACTGGACGTCCATGATTTATATGATCCTGTACATACCGCTCATATTCCCAGGCAGTTGGTTTTTGGACAAAGTGGTAAGTTGAGTGACAAAACGAAACAAAAATTAAAGAGAGAAAATAATCAAATTGATAGAGTAACGCAAGTCACTCGCGTGGAAAGATTTATTGCAATTTATTATACCTAATTTTATTTCTTAATCAAATATAGAAGAGATAACTAAGCTTATTATAACCTTTTCTTATTTACTTCCTTCTCACCCAAACAGGGCCTTCGCATTACCGCCTTGGTTGGCATTGTGGGCACCTGTGTGGGCGCCTGGATCAAGGTCTTCTCTGTGGATCCATCTCTCTTTTACGTGGGCTTCATTGGCCAGGCGATCGTGGCCCTGGCCCAGGTCTGCATCCTGTCACTGCCAGCCCGTCTAGCGGCCGTGTGGTTTGGCCCCGACCAGGTGTCGTCGGCCACCAGCGTCGGAGTGTTCGGGAATCAGGTGAGTGAGGGAGAAGCGGCGACAAGTATACGCCACGCTGCACTTACTGGCCTTATTGATGGGCCAATTGCCATGTTAGCCAGCTCCGACATTGTCTTGTGAGTTAGTGAGCCGTTGAATTTGCATTAACATAGAAAAGGAGGCTGCGAGGCTTTCCAGCTCGCCAGATTGATGCACTAAGGATGAAATCAGAAGCAGGAACGTGAGAGCCAGGCCCCACATCCGGTGGGCGGAAGTGGCCTGCTCTGCTAACATTTTTGCTCTATACTCTGTGTGCTGGCCTGCTGGCCAGGCAATCATGAAATTGCCCAAAAAGAGTTCGGGAAGTTAAACAAAACTGACAACGACAGGGCCGTCCCAGTGCCACGCCCTCGCATTCGCCTCAATGGCTGCAATGGTAATGCATGCGAAAGGCTCTTTGAGTGGATTCAATTTGGCGCACTGCATCCGCATCTGGGCCGCGGGCACTAGGTTCAATTTATTCAAACGAAATGACCTCTCCGAAATTCAGTAGCGCTTTAAGTGATTGCCCGACCGGGCACACCTTCCACACGCTCTGCTCTGGACAATTGAAATGTCAACGGGGAGGCAAATCTGGGACGAGGTGTCTTGCATTATGCGGTTTCAAGAGCTCGCCACTAGAGTGTGTGTGTGTGGCAGACGAGTTGACTATTTGATTCTTCAGAATTTGGGCAACCGCAAAATGCCACAAGCCACTGACATTGATATTTTCCTTGACCATAAACTAATTTGCCAGGCATTTGAGATGAAGGTAGTTATTATACTTTAATTAAGGCTTGTTATTTGGCGCATTATTCTTTGGGTTGAAAGGTATATAGGAAAATGAGCTAAGAATGCTATAGTAACAATAAAAATGGATAAATTAAATAAAATATTGAAACTAAAGGAGTTAAGCAGGTAAAATATCAGAGCAATTAAGCATTTAAAAGTCACACACTGAATACAATAATATTATGACTTTGGTTTCAAAATTAGAGCTACAAAAACACGAATGTTCATTTCTTTATAATGAATATTTACATTAAATAATATAAAATAAACCCTTCTCCATCTCAAATCAAACAAGATTTAATATACAATTTAATAATATATCTTTTATCACATCATAACCTGAGTTTAGTAACTTTTCAAATACCTCAAAACCTTTATATCCTCTTAACTCAGCTCAAGGTGCTGACTAGAACCAAGCCTCTACTTTTTATTTGTTTAAACTATAGCTTTGAAGAGGTTTTAAAAAATAGGACAAGCACTTAACGTAAACAAGTCATGCCGATCCACAATGTCTGCAATCTTTGCCCTGGCTTAAACGCCGCAAAACAATTAGGCCGCTTGCTTAGCCATTAGCCAACAGTGTCAGGTGCGGCGGTGATGAATGACAATGGGCAGGTGGCAGTGGAAGCGTGACACAATGGGTAAATGGAAGGGGGGGAAACGGGTCCTGCCTTGCCGGGAAATGTGAGGTGAAAGGCTGGTTGCCCCGTTTGCTCTTAATGTTGATTTACGAGCGCATCGGGGCGGTAGGTCTGTGAGTGCAAATATGAGACTCGAACAGCCCCGCATGCAGCACCGCTGCTCCGCTGTCATCCAGTCATGAGGCATTGCATCCTAAACGCACCTGCGAGTGTGCCGGGGGGATTCTCGTATTTGCCTTTCACTCGAGTGCAGATGAAAAGGCTTATAATTTCCGCTTGTCACAGGTAGGTAGGAAGTCACAATGGGATGTGACAATGTGTGGGCCACGTGATGTAGTACGTGGAGGATAGCGGTGGCAACAGTGGGTCAAATATGGCAAAGGCAAGGCTTAAAGCCAGCTCCCAGCCCGGTTAATCTCTTGTCGAAACGCCAAGCCAAACTTGTGCCCCAAAAAAAAAAGGAAGAGCCTTCATAAAAAACCCAGCGGGGGCCACGTAGATGGCCCACATACCGTGTGTGACATTGAATGGGCCAGTCCGACCCCTCTGCGCCTTTGCTCCTTCCTTCGCCCAATCGCCTTGGCTGCCTTATCTGGCAAGGACGACGCACCACGCGCTGCTCTCGCAGCCACCCCCCGCCCTCAAATCTGTGATTCCTGACTGGCTGAGCCGGGCTGAGGCGGATTTGGCGGAGGAGCATTGTTGCCAGAGTGCTGAGCAAACACAGTTTTCTTTTGCACCATTTTTTTCTCTTGCTTTTTTGCACGTGCTCGTTGGTTTTTTTCCGGATGGTCATGTAAACACGGCCGGAACGAGTTCCCCAAGCCAGCCAAGTCGAAAATAACATTCTCCAGGGCCGAATGCGAATGCGAATGCCATTCCGGTCTCTGGCCTGACGAGCAGCTAGCGGCGAGGCTCAGACGCGGCGCGTTCGATTTCTTTCAAGCCCGTCGTCTCCAGGCGGCTCAAATATTTATTCTTGATACCGCGGAGAGGCTCAGACTGCAGCCTGCAGCGAGTCCCACTCGAATGTCCTTTTGCGCCTGCTCATAAAAGCCCAAAATGGCCAGGACAAAGAAAACGGACAAGAGGCAGCGGGGTGCAGGGAAGTGGAAGTGCAGATGAGCTCCTGGCATCTGCCTGGTTTATGGCCCATCTCTTGAATACATTTATGCAAATTGCTGCAATTCTGCGAGTCTCCTCCTCATCCTTAAATGTATGGCAGAAGTGTATTTCGAAATCGTATTTCTGTTTTTACTCGATTATACCCATGCCCATGCCGGGAGCTCCATTGCCGGAATCAAATAGAATTATTCAAATTTATTGTCAGCTATAAAATAAGACCAGGACGGAGGCCAGCCTTGACAGTTATTGGTATATATTTTTCTGAAATATGAACGCAAAGGTTGGTATATTTTACGGTTGGATTCCAAATAATTGTAAATTGGTAAATAAAAGTCTGGATTGAAAATAAAATGCTTTGTTCATTGTATTTAGAATAAAAGTTAAAAGAGGGCTTTCATAAATTCTGGAAAATAAACTGAAATCTGCTTTAAAATTTCCCTAAAAATCTTAGCAGCAAGAATATACATTCATTTGCCTGAGTAGAATTTTCCATGCTGGTTTTTCCACCTTGAAAATCTCGCAGATTCCCTCTCGAGATTAACCTAGATTAACGGGAAAAACTCAACATCCGTCGCTCCGGTCAGAAATCCATTCGAAAATGAGGTTTCCTTAAGCAAAGATGTAAAAACTGATTCTGTTTGCAGCCATTAAATGGGTGGCGACCACCTGCAGCCATGGTTACACAGCAATCGATGTCTGATGGTCACGACACTGCCAAAAGGTATTCACTTAAGGACAGCGGGAAATTGGGTTGTCACCAGACCAACCTCAACCTCAGTGCCACCCCCTTTCCTTTGTTCTTCTTTTGGTTTATTGTGTGTGAAACTGAACAGTTTCCACCTTTGTTGTTTGCTTTAACGAATACAATTCGGTTTGTGCCGATTATTTGCAATTCAAAAGCGGCACACAAGGTGTTTCAATTCAATTGAAATAATGGAATGCCTCAGAGACTGTTATTAATTGACCCCTCCTGCTTCGATGTAATTAAATTGCATAGCAATTTCGCTTAAACATATCTCCCTTTGAGACACAATTTAAGTCAATTTCGTTGAAAAATCGCGATGCTTTTACGGTGCAATTTATTTTCCTGACTGTCAAATGTCACTTGGTTTTAAATACGGCCACTGCCACTAAAACCGATTTATAGAGGGGGAAGCCCCAACAATATGGTAAACAACAAGGATATGGTGACTCGCAGGGGGATACCCTTTAAAGCGAATATATATAAATACAAATATAAATCAGGGATAATTTAATGAAAAAGACTACTTGTAAAAGATCCAGCTACTTGTATCTCACATTTCGAATTACTATCATTATTATTTTGTATCTTGTTAGGCAAGCAGGTAAGCTATCCTTTACAACATTCCCATGAGATACCCTTGCGGCAACCTTCCATAAAAAAATCAAGGAAAATAACTAAAAATTGCATGGCTCAACTTTTGTGCAATGGCGTGTGTACGGAACAAAAAAAAAACCGTGCTGTCACTGCCGGGCCCGGGGTGTACATCTATTTTTTTCCGCCGTAGAACAACGCCACAAACTTTGACGAAAACAAAAACACAACGGCAACAGAGAAGCATCTAGTGCAGCTGGGTTTTTGGAAGGCAAATGGAGATTTGGAAAGGGAAAGGAGCAGGATATCTAACAGGGTCTTGCCCACTATAAATCAATTTCACAGTTGCAGCGTAAATAATGTCAGATGAGGGGATAGGGCGGGGCGAGATGAAAGCTGAGGTCCGGAAGCGTAGCAGAAATGCCAGCGGATTCCGAGGCTGAAACGGATCCGGAAACAGATTCCGCTTTAAGCAACTTGTGTGTACAATGGCGAACTCCGCCTTTCTCTCTCGCTCTGTGTATTCTTGCAGCTGGGCGTGGCAGTTGGCTTTGTGCTGCCACCAATCCTGGTGCCAAATTCTCCGGATCTAGAGACAGTGGGCCGTGATCTGCAGATGATGTTCTATTTGGTGGCCGGGCTAACCACCATCCTGCTCGTACTGATGGTGATATGTAAGTAAATTCCTTCAATCGAAGGACTTTCGGTTAAAAAATTCCTCTGCTTCCTTAGTTTTCCAGGACAGACCGCCCACGCCTCCATCCGCCGCCCAGGAGGAGGCCCAACGCTTGGAGAACTCGGAAGCCGAGCAGGTCAGCTTCATGCAGTCGCTGAAGAACCTGATGACCAACCGGAACTTTATCTTCCTGCTCCTCTCTTACGGCATCAATGTGGGCGTCTTCTACGCCATTTCCACGCTCCTGAATCCGGTATGAGAACAAGCCCCATGGCTTAATGAGCGGCTAATGGGGGCTAATGACGCGGATTTGTTTACAGGTGGTCCTGAAGTATTATCCCGGTCACGAAGTGGACGCCGGCCGCATTGGCCTCAGCATTGTGCTGGCCGGAATGCTGGGCTCTGTGGTCTCTGGCATTGTGCTGGATAAGACGCATAAGTTCAAGTAAGTACAACTACAACCATCAAGCTGAAGCTGAAGGGCTTTCCACGGGGGCACACGGCGAACTCATTACGTATACGCCGTGTGGCCGGCCATAAGTGGAAGCTGCTTGAGAAAGTTTTGGCACGGCAGCTGCAGAAGTTGTTATTAATTGAATGTGAGGTACTCGATGTTTAATGAGCGCTACTCAACATGGTTGTTATAGGGAGACGACGCTGGCGGTCTATGCGCTATCCATGGTGGGCATGTGGATCTTCACTTTCACTTTGGACACGGGTCACATTGCGGTGGTGTATCTGACAGCTTCGCTGCTGGGGTAAGTCAAGATATAATGTTTAGTATTATAATTATTAAATGCGTTACTAATATGTAGTTAGAAACATGTTGAGCAACACCAACTAATGCTGGCAATAATATTATTAAAATTATAAAAATAACTACCATTGAAATCTCTACCCTATTTCCAGATTCTTTATGACTGGCTACCTGCCGGTGGGCTTTGAGTTCGGGGCCGAGCTCACGTTCCCAGAGCCCGAGGGCACTTCCTCCGGACTGCTGAACGCCTCCGCCCAGACCTTTGGCATATGCTTCACCCTGTTCTACTCGAAGCTCTTCACCGAGCTCGGTGATATTGCCGCCAACATAACCATGGCTGTGATGCTAATTGTGGGCACTGTTATAACGGCCACCACTCAGTCGGATCTGCGGCGTCAGAATGCCCAGGTGATCTCGCCCGCCGCCGGTGTAGCTGCCAATCCGTAAGGAACTCGCCCCCGAAACACTAATTCAGCCACCAGGGAATAGGGGAGTGGATAGCTGGTGGCTGTGTTTTATGTATAGTATTCAACGCATATCGTTTTACTGTTTAATTTATTTCATTGTTTAATGTACATTCCGTTGTAGCCTTAAGTGTTGAATTTTAAAATGTTCATTAAAGGTGCTTAGCAACACACACAAACACTCGAACACTAACCCAAACACGAACACATCACGAATATATAAGTAAGCTTAGTGCATTATTTTTTCAATTTTATATATATTGGCAACTGTTTAAGGTTTAGTGCTTAGGTTATGAGTGAATATATCAATTCAGCAATATCAAGACTTGCATCGAAATTCGGCTTTATCTTTGCGTTGCAAACTGCACCACAGTCACAGCCACCGCCACAGAGACACGAGCACAGATACATAGATATATATACATATATGGAAGTATCCTTCTCTCAGTATTATATACTATAGCCTAGCCTAGCCCACTTGTATTCTAGCGAACGTTGACAGTTTTATTGCCCTAGGGAGTTATCCAAAGCAGTTTGAAGCGGTGTCTATCCAAATCCAGCGAATGCATTATTGAATCGTAGCGGTAGCCGGGCTCTCGACTTCTATTTTTCCCTCCTTCCCTCCTTCCGCCAGCGAGATTGTGTAAATAACTTGCATATATTTATAAATATATGTACATATTCCGTACCCGATCCAGCGAGAGCGGCGCGCTACTGTTGTACAAAGTACACACAAGTATATCCTGCATATCTGGCAAACTGTAATAATTTTGGAGAATTTACAACTAACAGCAGATATTCGAGTCGAAAATACAATATATTATATATATACCTATATAAACTATATATATATATCTATACAATTGATAGTGTTGTGAACTAGCGAACACCCACACTCAAGTATCAAGATGAAGGCAACGCGTAATCCACTTTTTGTAGATAGCCTTTAGGCCGACGACGGCCAACTGACATACAGACGTACGCAAGGAAGTTATGTATCTCCAAACTAGAGTCAATTCCGATGGCAAAACAAAAGACACACTGAACTACCTGACATGAACCACCTACACAGTACAGAATAAAACAAAGCGAGCCTGGTGCCGGGACGGAGTTGGGCACTAGACAAGCCGGAGCGGGGCAAGTCGGGGTCGTGATAACACGCAAGCTTTAACTCTCTCACTTGTTGTTCTTTTTCGATTCGGGAGATACAAAGATAGTTAACACACGGAAGCCACGTAGCCAATACTTCCTTCATAGCCACGAGTTCTTGCAAACGATATATGTATGTGAATGTATATGTGTATGTGTATAAAATAGTATTCAATAAACAGTAAACAATTCAGTGTATAGAGCAGGCGACAGCCTTTTTTTACTGGGATTTACATGTTTTTTAATATAAATATATATATATATAGATATTTAGCGAGACATTCTACAATGTACATCAATTTTAAGAGTTATATCCAATACAGAAATGCACTTAATTTGAGTGGGAAACATTAAACAAAAATAAGACAAACGCAATTAAAGTGGTAGTAAGGTCAGTAAAACTTAAAAAGAGAAAACTTTAAACAACCCGCCCGTTCGTGGTGCTTGGTCTGACAGCAATTGCAATCGCTGGTGAGTGGGTCTAGTGGGTATTTCCCCAGGCGCGCAGCAGTGTGAGGGCCTTGTTGAAGTAGGCGCACCACTCCTCGCGCTCCTCCTTCGTGTCGGCGGAGAGCAGATGCCGCACCGTGGTCGTATGCCCGTTGGGCACGATTATCAGCGACTCCTGGTCCGTGTCCATCGCCGGGCGCTCGCACTCCAGCAGCATGGTGTTGAGGCGGGCGCAAATGTCACGAGGTGCGGTTGACACCTTCTGCGAGCTGCAGGCATTCAGGTCGATGCTACCCATGGGCGTCTTACGCTTCTCATCGTCGGGATATTTCCAGAAGTTAAGCACGGAGCCGTTCAGATAGCACCAGCGGCGATGCCATGCCCCGAAGCCGGAAATGTCCTCAAACATGGTGAGGAATCCCTTGTACTCTACGCTTACGGACAGCTCACAGTTGACCTTCATATGGACAACACCCTCCAGAGGGCTGACGCCCAGAACCTGGGTCAGTGTCCAGCTCGTGCGCTGGATCTCACGCAGCGAGAAGATGGCAAAGCCATACTGCACCAGCTGTGGCTTTCGCACCACATGCGGCCCGGCCGGACTCTGCACCGGCGGCATTACGAGTCGATTCTCACCACCCTTCTTCTTGGGCGTCTTCACGCCGCCCTTCTTGTTTACGTTGATGTGGTACTTGAGCTCATGGGGCAGCTGATCGCGTTGCGCCAGCATGCCATAGATTTCCAGCGTGATCTGCAGAACAAATATATTAAATTAAAGAACATTGGATGACTTCCGAAGCGGCTTAAAGTCTTACCCGAAAGTCGGCGTACACATTGTTTAGCTGCAGGACATCGGGGAACTTGACCGACAACAGGCCAGGCATTGTGGGCACTGTCTTGGTGGCCAATACGTGCTCATTGTACTTTAGCAGGCACACCAGATGATGCCCATTAATGTTGCCCGAAGCCATTTTACGCACATATTCCTGGCGCAGGGGAATGGTGATGTCCTTCACCGTCAGCAGTCCCTTTTCCTTGGGTGCGCCCACGGGACGCATGCTGTTCTCCACCCGCAAACGTTGGACCTCATCCAGGCAGGCCTGGCGACGATGGGCTGCCAAGAGATTAGCCGTTAGCAATAATCCATTTTAAAGATAAACTTGATAACTTACTTGCCAGCAGGAGATACCGCTCTCCCTCCACGGACTCCGTAGAGCCAGAGAACTCAACGGTGGCTGCGCACAGATTGAGGGCCTGGCTTGCCTGGCCGATTACCTGCTGCTGCTTGCACACCTCGCTCAGCAGCTTCTTGATCTTATCCTGTGCCAGCGAGGCCTCGCTGGAATCACGCGCGTTCTGAGCCACCTCATCGTCCTCATCG
This sequence comes from Drosophila seguyi, assembly GCA_008042675.1. Classification (NCBI taxonomy): domain Eukaryota; kingdom Metazoa; phylum Arthropoda; class Insecta; order Diptera; family Drosophilidae; genus Drosophila; species Drosophila seguyi. The sequence goes on along the minus strand of VNJU01002920.1, from coordinate 120,344 downwards.
GTCTGGTCGTCCATGCTGACCGCCCCAACTTCGCCCTGCTGCGGTGAGTCATATTCCAGCCTGTGCTTGGCATGGCAATCCCCGGCGAGAGCTGATCGCATCACCTGCTGCTCGCGGCAGATCTTGCGCACGGGCGTGGAGTTGGAGCTCTGAAAGCGGAACAAGTTATTTATCAATCTGTAAGGTCTCTTTGAATGATCCTACTAACGTTGGCGCTCTGCTGGCGACGGTAGAAGCTCACAGTGTGCACCAAGGTGACCAGGTTGTCGTTATCCTGGTTCACGCTCAGCTCGGACTTGACCGGCTGCGCCACACTGGGCAGCGGCGTCTGCACGTCCATGATCTCAGAGTGTTCATCGATGGGTGTGCAAGTGCTGGTGGCTGGATTCTTTCGGAAGGAGAAGCTGTTCGAGGCCGTGGTTCCTTTGCTCTGTAAAAAGTGGGTGTTTTTTACATGGAATTTCGTGCTTTTTTAAAGATTACTTACGCCCAAGGACAGCCGACTGGTATTCTGATCGTCCCCGCTCAAGCTCTCATCATCATCCTGGGTGCTGCCGTAATCCTCGCCCAGAGCCTGATTCAAATAATCATCCATGCCCGAGGCCTGCGACGAGTTCAACGAGCTGTCCTCGTGAGCCTCGTGGCTGTAGTACATGTCCTGGTCCGCATAATGGACCGTCTGAAAGGAATCAAAAGGGATTAATGGTGACCGCCCGCTGGGTTGCGAGTTTTCTACCTGTTCGCTCACCTTTTTTGAACTCTGCTGATGCTCCGCCTCGTTGCGCTGCACGGCGCTCATTATCTCGCGGCCCAGGCTGCCATTGCACATGCCGGCGCTGCTGTCCTCAGTCTGCGACTGGTCCTCCGACTCATCCATGCAACTGCACGAATCAAAGATAAGCGGTTAGTTAAGCGATTGTGATTTTATTTGTCGGTCTTGTCTAGGGGATGGTTGTGGGGTTTAAAGCTATGAGTGTCTTATGCCTATCAGTCGGGGAGTACTACTCGATGCAGAGCAGGAATAGCAAGCAGGAGTAGCATTTGTCAGCGCACCTTTCAGTTTCCTCCTCGTCCAGATGATGACTGTCATCGGTGGCGGAGGCCGTTTCCGTGGCACAGCAGTTGTCGCCGCTGGAATCGAGGTCGGACAGAGCCGGATACAGGCGATCGGAATGAGCTGTGCGGGCTCGCTTGGAGTCCTCGTCAGTGATGGGCGCATCACCAGCTGAAATTACGGGAATATCAGCTAAAGGTTTCCGAATTTCCCTGTATTAGTCGTCTTCGCTTACGTGAACGCCTCTTGCTGCTGGCCGATGCGGGTGAAAGTCCAGCGATGGGTGGTGGAGGAGGCGGCGGCATGGGACGCACCAATCTACTTGGTGCTGGCGCAGGTGCTGGAACCGGCGCAGGCACAACACTGGCCGACGGTTGGATGTCGAAGAGCTCCTTTTGCTTGTTGAAGCGATTCGAAATGATCTGCATGTCCTCCTGTCTCTGGCGATCGATTTCCTTCACCCGGTTCTCAGCGCTGGATTGCGCGCTGGCCACCAGGGCGGCCACCTTGTCGCGCAGCTTATTCTCCGGCTTGGGTTTAGCCGCAGCAGCAGTTACCGTGGTAGCAGCCGCAGCGGTCACCGGATGCACTGCCGCCACATGGGCTGTTATTAAATCAGATTAGAAACCCCAATTGAATGTGAAACTCGAGCATGAAGGCCTCAGAATACTTACGTTTGGCCTCCTCGGGCCTGATTTGGCTAATACTGGGAGCAGTTCCAATGGGCGCCTTGGGCAGCATGGCCTTGTTGTTCCCGGTTTCGAAGAGCTTCATGCGCTCCTTCAGCGACAGCTCGCAGGGATCCTTCTGGTTACGCTGACTGCCCTGCAACTGTCCACCGGCACCGGCTTTATTCTCGAAAATGGCTGCTCGGCCGGAAACCAAACCGGACTTCACGCTAACCGCCGGCGCTGGAGCTGGTGCAGGCTTGGCCGGCTGAGTTGCAGAGGACCCAAAGGTTTTGGCCACCTGGCTGACGGTCGTCGATTTCTCCGGCACTGGTGGCTTGACCGCTGGCGCCGCCTCTCCCTGTTTGGCATAATCATATGTGTGTTTAATGGTCGACGACTCGCGGCGCTGAAAACCTTGGGCCTCCAGTGAGCTCAGTACCTTTGGATCCCACTTTAGCTGCTTGGTCCGGGCGCCCTCGTCGACTTCGTCCTTTCGTGGGGGTTGCGGTGCCGGCTTCTTCTCCGTCCGCCGACTGGGCAAGTCCGGTTTCGGTGGCGGCGCCTCAATGGGTCTGTGTACATCGTGGTGCGCCGTGTCGTCCTCCCACTGGTTAATAGTGTCAGCCAAGGCGGCTAGTTTCCCAAATTTCTGCTTCGGCTGCCTGCTACAGCGGCTGGTCATATCGTCCTCATCGCCCGCATGGAACTGCCCCTCCGTGCGATGTATGGGCGAAGAGAGGTCGTCGGTGTTCGAGTACAACGCACCCATGCGCTGCAGTCTGCTACGGGAAGTGTCCCTGAGTCTCGCCACCGGCTGGTTCACAGGCTCCAAAGCTGGCTTGGGAGTCACCGCCTCCTCGTCGTCGTCGGTTACCTCTTGCTCTTGGATCTCAACTTGCACCTGAAGAAACCGAATTCCAGCACACAGGAGATAAGCAAAAGAGCTCGGCACGGGGCAGGGGGTGGGTTAGCAAAACTTACCCCAATTGGTTTGTCTGTGGTTATGTTTATCTCAATGCCCATCTCCATGTTCTCCTTGTCTTTGACCGCCGCATAGTGACGCAGCGGCTTGGACGGCGATGCCTCCAATGTAGCCTTATCCAGCACCACGACCTTGCCGTTGCCACTGGCGCTGCTCTGCACACCCGGTGAGTGGCTCCTGGGAGTCACCACGGCGGCATCCGACGTCGGAACGCTGCACTCGGAGAGGGGGAATTTGCTGGCGTTGCTGATGCCGAGTGCGCGACTGCGCTGTTCCGCCTTCTCGAGCATTAGCTAGAAAATGGAAATTCCCATGAAAATTAAGATTGATGGATGCAGTTACCAACACTCGTGCACGGCAGACAAAGGGCTTCATTGTGTGTGCGCAGCCTTCGTACCTGAGTAAACTCGTCCATTGTTGTTGTTGTTGTTTCTGCTGCTGTTGCCAATGCAAATGCGTTTTGTAGTTGCGCGCACTTAATACCAGACCTACTGTTACTGTACTGCACTCTTGTTTATTTATCACTTGCGGACTGCGCGTCAGTTTGCATTCGAAATTATGCGCGTTGCGCGTCGCTTCTGCTTTTTTCGGCGGTTGGATTCGATTTGGCATTCGATAAGCCGATATCACCAATTGTCAAGAAGAGTCGATATAAATCGAATGGGCTTAGCGTTGCCACAGTGAAATTCCTATTCAATCGCGCTGCTTCCTTGCAAGGGGTGGCAGCACCACGCGATGATTTCGATATCTGCAAAGTAAACAGAGTGACCGTTTAGTGGAAAACCTTAAATGCTCAGGTTTCTTTCACTTCTTTGGTATTTTCTTTGTTATTATAGTGTTAAACGCGCCCAAATATATAACTTGTTTTGTTATTTTCTAATTTAAACAAATGTCGATTACGCTTGATTTCAATGGCAAGAACTTGGCTAAAACCAAGTCGTTGGACCTCCACTACTTGCCGGCCAAGATAGACGGCGATGGCGAGGCCAATGTGCAGGAGTACTTCAACAACTACACGAGGGAAGCGTCCGAATATGGACCTGGAATTTTTACAAACGCTTTGCGCGGCTATCCGTTGGTGGGCGAGCGATTGAAAGTGCCCGAGGGATTCCAAGGACTGGTGCTCCAGGAGACGGACAAGCCCCTTAGTGAGTCCTCGGACCGGCAGCTGCGGCTCACTGGCGTTTTCGAAGAGTTTACCTACTGGAACTACGACAAAGTGCCCTCAAATGGCGATGCCTACCGACAGGCTCTCATAATGGCAGATGTGGCCCAGGCTGTAGGTTTATTTACCTCCTCAGGAGACCTTTAGTAAATCTCTTTCTCTTACCCACAGTTGTCCGAGCCGATTAGCGAACAAGATTTGGAAGCGGAAATAGCACGAAACAAGGAAAACACCAAAGGGAGTCCCTAACCTTCAGTTCTTAAGCGCGCTTATAGCGTTTATTATATAGTATTCCAAAAGCTAATCAAATACAGATGTATCTTTACAATTCGTACACTTTAGACTTAAGCTGGTATAAAAGATTCCGCTTATAAGTAGGTGGTAATGTGGTGATGTTGGCTTCACTCGTCGGCATCCTCAAATCGCTCGTCGTCGTCGTCCAGGCTTAGGTTCTGCATGCCGCCAACCTCGCCACCATTGCGGCCCAGTGTGTGCGCATCCTGTTCCATATCCTCGTCGTCCATGCCGCCGGCATCCTCCATGGGGTCACTGTCCTCCGAGTTGCTGTCCGCAGAGTCCGGATGCAACGCCTGACAAGTGGTCATGGCGCTGTACATGGTGTCCACGGTGTGAATGTCGTCGGGCAGTAGCCAGCACTCTGTCACCTCCTCAAACTGCTCGTCCACGGCGTCCTCGAAATTGTCCTCCTCGTCGGGCTCGTCGCTACCATTGCCCTCATCGACCTCGGCGTCATTTCCGCCTTCAGCTCCAGCTCCGTTCTGGCCATTCACTGGCTGCGGCGGATCGCCGTAGACGCCGTTCCACTCCACCTTGTGATCCAGCATGAAGTAGATGCATTTCCGCGGGTTCGAGGAGATCCCGTGCAGGCTCACCTGCTTCCACTCGATAGAGATGCCCTCGGCCAGATCGCTCGGCTGCCATGAAAGCGTGCTGAAAAACCGGGGGATGTTTAGGCATGAACAATAACAACAGCGCGGCGGACGCCGGCTTTGTGCGAAAAAGCTCACTTTTGGGCGATGTAAATGGTGCCTTCGCCGACCACTTTGTCACCCAGCTTCAACTTAATGTTGTTGGCCGTATACATCAAGCCGTGCTCCGGCGGCGAAACGGGCATTATCAGCACCATTTTAATACAGGAATACTTTATAAATGCGATTAAACAATGGCCCAAATGTGCAATTATTTATTTGGTGTTGGTAAATATTTCTTAGGTGTTGGGCAATGCCAGTACAAATTGGTTTTCAGACTAGTCTGGCAACGCCGAATTGAATTTTCCACCATTTTACAGGTGTCTTTGTGTGGAAAATTCTACCTATGGAATTCTACCTGGGAAAATTTTCCCTAAGTTTTTTGCATCTGTAAAGTGTCTTGAGTTCCACTAGAAATTAAAAAAACAATTTGTTTAAGCATGCTACCAGATCTCATGAAATGGGCATAATTTGGCGCTCTAGCCGTGGTCACACTGTTCGGTAGCGTCTCGTTCAATTTTCAGCAGTTAAAATTCGGCTTAAAACGAAAATATGTGCCCGGGCGACAAATGATCGGCAATTAAACAACGCTCCTTAAACGGGAATCACGGCGGCCGGAATTTGAGAGAAGCAACCTTCGGGATTTGTGAACAAACTTGTCGTCCTTGCTACAACTCTCCGTTGTTGTTGTTGTTTTGCGTTTCCGCTGTCAGTAGTCATTGTTGTTTTTGTTGTTGTGGTTGTTGTACAGTGTTGACTCGATAAGCACGAATAAGAGGATTACACGATGGACACGGACCATGCGAGCCCAAGTGAGCCTAGGGACCGGGACTTGGCAGCGCGCATGCGTCGCTGCAACTACGAGAAGTACAAATCCCTGGTGCGCATGCACCTCTCCTTTGAATTGGAACTAAACACGGATGAGTAAGTTGATTTACCTTGAGTGTAGAGCTCGTAATTAATTAATACTCGACAGGTTCGATCTCCCCTGCCACGAGATTGTGTACGAGGAGAAGGGTAAGCTGAAGAAGTGGAACCGCTTGTCCAAGAAGCATCGCCTTGGGCATGGAGGAGGAGCTGCCACCGCTTGCGCCCAGGGCTCGGGCAGCAAATCTTTAGGCAACAGTCCCACAGAAACGCTACAGCAGCAAATCGATCCTGGCTTTCTGATGCATCTGCAGGAGCTCAAGGAGTTCCTAATGCTGGAAAAGAGTAAGATTTACATTAAAGGGAACAAGGAAATAATTTAATTTATTATGATTATCTGGCAGATCTCACACAGGAGGGCCTGTTCCGCAAAGCAGGAGCTGTGTCCCGACAAAATGAACTCCGGCTGCACATCCAACACGACAAGCCCCTGGACCTTGAGCTGGCCGGCTTCTCCGCCCACGACTGCGCCACCGTTTTCAAAAGCTTCCTAGCCGAGCTGCCGGAGCCCTTGCTCACCGATGCCCACTATCCAGCCCATCAGCAGATAGCTCCTCTCTGCCATGCCCTCAACGGACAGGTGGCGGCCACTGGCGAACGTCAGCAGCACCTGCTCAACTCGGTGCAACTGCTGCTGCTGCTCCTGCCTGAGGAACATCGCGATCTGCTGCGACATATCATTGAAATGCTGCATGCGGTGGCGCAGCACGAGAAGTGCAACAAGATGAGCGCAGAGAATTTGGCCACCTTGTTCACGCCGCACTTGATATGCCCCCGGCAATTGCCGCCAGAGGTTCTGCACTACCAGGCCAAGAAGATGTCTAGCATTGTGTCCTACATGATCGTCCGCGGCGTGGACATCTTCGAGGTGCCCGGCAAGCTGTCCACCGACATTCGGGCGTACTTTCTTGAGCGCAAACGCAAGAAAACCATGTCGCCGGAACAAACGCTCGACGAGTCCATCTCGGACGTCTCGACGGTCAACACGGTGTACACTTTTGTAGATCGCGCCGCCACTGCGGCTGCCACCAACACCAATAACACGGACACGGAGCTGGCGCAACTTTACGCTCACATCCAGAGCATGCCGGAATCGTCCAAGAAGAGGCGACTAATCAAGCAATTTAACAAACAGAACGGACAGGGTATGAAGAGCATGGATTAATCGAGGATTGTATTGTAATAACTTAAATTTTTAGGCACACCCTTGCAGTTGGTGGTAATGAATCGTCTGAAGAACAATGAGGCTACCCGGAGTGCCAAGTCCCTGGGCGATTCCATCAAGAAGCACATTTTCCACAAGAGCCTCATGTCGCGCACCCCAAAGAGAGTGCCGCCGCCCAGCTTCCACCTGGCAGGTGGTGCCGAGGTGAGTGTCTGGCTTTAGTAGCATGGATTTCTGTGTTTGGTAACTAACAGCATGTTTTCTCATCTATTTCATCGTTCCTTCCCATCGCTAGACGCCCAACCTGTCGCATGTGAAGCAGCCTAAGCTGCGGGTGCTCTTCCAGAGCCCAACGCCACCCACACCCACATCATCGACCATCACCAGCGTTACGCTTGCCCCAAACCCCAGGCATCCGCTTCAAAAATCCATCTCATCCGCCTCTCTTAAGATTGAGTCCTCGTCCTCGGACAGCAGCTCTAGCTGTGCACCTGGCGGCAGCATCTCGGCTCCAGTGAGTCGCCAGCAGTCGAAGGAGTTGCCACAGGGAGCGGTCGGTGGAACTGCTGTTCCTGGTCAGGATGCAGACGAAATCGATGCTGATTGCTGTGTGACGCCACTGAAAATCATGTCGGCGGCTGCCAGGCAGCTAATGGACAAGAAGAGCGTGGCCTGGGACGAGCACCGACTGCTGGAGGTCGAGGAATACTCGAATCCCTCCACGCCCGTGCAGCAATCCTCGCGCTACAAGTCGGAGCCTAATCTCTCGAGTATACTGCCACAGGTGCATGCCGGCGAGGATCACGACGACGACGACGGAGCCCTCACTCCCATTGCCGAGGGCGCTAGCACAATGGCTGCGAGCAGCAGCCACGTTGGCCGATCGATAACCCGAAAGCTAATGAAGGGTGTGAGCATGGGCAATCTCAGATTCCCCTTCAGCACGCCGGAGACAACGAAACGATTGGTGCGAAGTGTTTCTGCCACCCTACGAAGACGTCCCAGTGGTGAGGAGGCCAAGCACGAGCCTCTACTGGAGGATGTGGATGACAGTGATGAGGAGGAAGCGGCACACCAGGCAGAAGAGGAGGATGACGATGATACGTTGTCGGAGAACAATTCTAATGAACTGCCTGCCCTGAGCCTGGGCTATCAGCAGATCCTGCAGAGCAGCGTGTACCGGAACATGGATCTCATAACAAGCACACCCGCTCTCCACATGGGACGGCGTTCCATGTCGCCCATTACTAAGTCGACTCAACGCATGCCCAAGGCGATGCAGGTGCGATAAGTTGCTCTTAAGTGGAAGAAATCTAGGTTCTTAAACAAAATATTGGTAGAGTTCTTGGTATAAAGTGGCCTATCTTTATCTCACGGCAGCTTTATATAATTTGTTTTGGAATGAATAATTTAATAATATAATGCATTCTTTAAATATTTATTTAATTTGTATAAACTTGAATTAATTTTTTGATTTGCTCGCCAAATAATCAATTAACATCCTTTTGATTTTAGTCTTTTAAACCTAAACTTATATTAATATATTCGGCTCTTTAGGAATCTATAATGACGCCGCGTTCCCGGAAGCCGGTGATGCTGCTCACAGCCTTGGCTGCCAATGGCGACAAGCAGCTGAACTTAAGCCTTTCCGAGCAGGAGGAACAGGACTCGATTGGTGGCACGCCCACCAAGCAGCGAGATCCGCCCTCGCTGCACAGCGAGGATGCGACATCCCTGGGCGGCTACGCTGACATCTTGAGGCAACAGCACAGCTTTGCCCTCCTCAACTCGCGCCAGCGAACGACCAGCAGTAGCAACAGCAACGAAGACTCCAAGCCCTCGAATGCCCTATCCAGTGATTTCAAGTGAGTAATGATGACGATAAGAGGAGGTGACCTATATATGGTTTTAACTTGTCTCTATGGTTGATCCTTAGGGAATATTTGCTCACACGTAGCGTGCTGACAGCCAGCCCGGCGGACTTGTCGTTCGCCAGTCGTTCGGATGACTTTGGCGGTGCCAGCACCACGCAGGACATCGATGACTTGGATGAATCCGATCTGAGTCCCAGCTTGCTGTACTGCCTCGACGGAAACGAGCCCACGTTGGCATCGCCGTTTACCAACAGCAATGGGCGAAAGCGATCGGCGGGCGCGCACCTAAAGTCAGCCCTTATTACAAATGACAACGATAATGAGTCGGACAACAAAGAGAATATGGAGAATGTCCAGGAGGAGCACCATTCGCGCACCAAAAAGCTGCTAATTACTTCTCCCACGAAGTATCCGGGCGAAACGGCCCTCTAGCTTTAAGTCGAGCTAATCGCACTCCTAATATATTTGCATAATATAACGTTAAAACCGTTGTACGGTTTTAAAAAATCATCTCATCAAAATGTTTAAAAAAAAAGATTGCTTCCGTTAAACAAAGAAAAACAAAAAACCATTTTCGGTATGACACGTTCTCTCGTTTTAAATTTGCCGCGTTCTAAAATCTTAGCCTAACACCTAACATTATAAGTGCATGCTTAAAAAACTATAAAATACATATATAATTATATATAATCGTGAACTAAGTGGTGTTCTTAATATGGGGATTAAAGTTGTTAAAACAACATTGGGGGTATGTGAGAGTTTCCGTACTGATAAGTTGGTTGAATAATGTGTTTACAAGTGCTTGAGATATCATTTTGCAGCTTGTAGTGGGGAAATATACCGGCATAGTGCAGTTTTGAGGCCAGCTAAAGGAATATTCAAGAGCAAAAATTTAAAAATATGTAAGCTTTGTAAGATTTTTAACGAATACCACTAAGATCATGAATCAAAACAGTGATAAGGTTACTATTCAAATAAATAAATAAATAATTGCTGAAAATGTATAAAACCACTGCTTAAAACCAACAGAAAATAATTAACAAGTTTTTCAAATATTGTCCCAATAACGTTTTTAGTCCCAATCCAAGTCCCACGTTTTTCAACACCTATTATGCTGCCCAGCAAGCGCTGGCCAACACTGTTTCACCCGTCAAACAGCTGACTTTTGTTGATAGTTTGGCGAAAAACACAATTATTTGCCGAAATTCAAACTTTTCTTTTGATTTTCAAACAAAACCAGTAACTAAACCAAACGATATGGGAACCTGGGTCCTAGAGGTGGCCAAAATGGGCATGTACATGGCCTTTCCCGTGGCGCTTTTCCACATCTTCAACCAGCCGGAGTATTTCGAGGAATGGGTGACCAAAAAGAAGCGCGAGCTGTATCCACCGGAAAGCAAAAGTCACCACGAGGAGCTGCAGCGGGCGATCCGGGAGCATCATGCCCAGCACGACGCCAAAATGTTGAAGGCCATGGAGGAGGCAGAGCGCAAGAAGTAGATATCCTGATCCAGATCCCCAACTGGAGCTAATCCCCCGTTATATAACCGGGGGCAAACAAACAAACGGATCTCCCGGTGCTCCAAATGCGGGAGTGACTAACCCAACCGTTCTGTAATTGTATGCGACGTAATAAAGACTTGTTGTACTGTTAACCGAAAAACACTCGAATCGAGGATACGATAAGTGTTTACGACTGTAAATCATCAGGAAATATGTAGCTGTGATGCGGCGGCATCGGGGGATACTCGAAATGCATTTCGAAGTTCATTATCGCTTGAAAACAACTGTAGTCCAAGTGCCCGCATCGGTGGGTGGGGTGTGGGAGCGGCTTTGCCTCGATAAGGCTTATTACATGTTTATTGGGCCACAAGGAGACCCCATTGGGACCTCTCCACACTGGGTTATTCAGCCAAATATTATCAATCGCAGTAATCGCTTATCTGCTGCTGCCGAGCCCGCGTTCCGTTCCCGGCTATCGGGAGAGTCCTCCACTGCCGATAGCCCGCTTGACCGCCAGGTGACCGTTGGCTCTCAAGTGGGGCCGGTTATGCGGGGAATTTGTCACAGTTCTCGGGGTCCGAACCAATCTCAACCTCCTCTACATGTGTTTTAAGCGTGATGCTCACTGCGATGTTTGTTTCCAAAAAGATTAGATGAACTCCGTCCGATTTACGCCCATTCAATTATTTTGTTTCGTCGTAGGGTCTCTCATTATCTAGTTTTCACACGGCAGCCCAGAACCAATTGTTCAGTCGTAAATCACAACATACCGGAAATAAAAGCTTGCTCAGGCCGAAGATGAGTTACACTACTAAATATACATATCTGGCAACAAATAAATATACATAGTGTTCCAAAGATTGTAATTTAAAATATATTCTACGACTAGTAGATTGGATTTTTTACAAAATATATTATTATTGTTGAAATCTTGGCTTTCATGTCAAACCGGTAATACCCCTTGTATATTGGTATAATAAAAGAATAATCGAAAATGTCACTCTAACTCTGATTTTAGCACCTAAAAGTGAATGCGGTAGGGTGCTCTAACTAATTTACATAAATTAAGATGTATTATCAATTTTGGTATTATACTTATATCGTTTAGTTGCTCAAATAACGTCCTAACTAATAAAAATTCGAAAATAAAGTCCAAGTCGAATATCATCTTAAAATAAAAATGTAACAAATATATCTTTAAATGGATATAAATATAATTAAAGAAATTTAAATAAGATGTATCCGGATATACATACACAGATACATTTTAGAAAATTTGCTTTCTGATTTTAAATAGTTAGCAAGTTTCTTAATGATAAAATTTTCCTTTAAATGTAAGCATTTTGCCAATTAATTCTATACAATTTACACACAATATTTCTTTAGAAAAAAAACCCAAGATCCAAGATTAACTCCCACAAAGGGGAAGGTGAGCGAGCAAGTATTTAAATACCCGGGGAGTCCCATAACCAAATCCACCTACTTAACCAGTTGGTAGGGCTAGTGGGCATACTTCCCAGCAGGGCATAATCGGGGAACTGCTATATAGAAACACTTGATTGCTCTTATAACGACGTGTGTTGTTGGTGGAAGCGGGACAAGCGTATCGGCAGACGTTTAATTAGCTACCTCGGCTTTCAACTGATTTTCGGGGCTTTCAATGACGCTGTGCCTTCACCCACTTCACAACCTCCTCCCCCTCTTTCTCCACCGATCGAGAGTAGTACTAACCACTGATTTACGACTATGACTTGCAGTGGTTCGAACAGTTGGCGTCGCTGTCGGCGGCGGCGCTTTAGTTATCGCATGGAAAGCGATTTTTCCAGCCAAATAACGGTCGCGTGGCGAATTCAGTTCACTTGCAACGATCGAGGAGAAAGCATCAATCATGTCCAAAGGATCGGTTTTGCCGCAATATATTGCTGGGCTGTCGGCCAGCTTCGGCGCCCTTTGCATGGGCGCCAGCATCGGTTGGTCCTCGCCCGTGGAGGCGATGATAACAACGAACTCTGACTATGGCTTCGCGATCTCGAGCAGCCAGTTTGGATGGATATCCTCGCTGCTGACACTAGGCGCCACAGTGATATGCATACCCATCGGTTTTTCCATCGACTGGATTGGACGCAGACCCACCATGCTGGCACTGATTCCGCCCTACATGGTCGGCTGGGTCCTGATGATCTGGGCAAATAACGTGGCCATGCTGTACTGCGGACGCTTCATCCTGGGCATGTGTGGCGGGGCCTTTTGTGTGACGGCGCCCATGTATTGTACGGAAATTAGCCAGACGGCGTTAAGAGGCACCATCGGCGCCTTTTTCCAGCTGCTGATCGTGTCGGGCGTGTTCTATGGTTATTTGGTGGGGGCCTTCCTGCCACTGACAACCATCAATATCCTGTGCGCCATCCTGCCCCTGGTCTTTGCCATTGTGCACTTCTTTATGCCGGAGTCGCCAGTCTACTTGGCCATCAAGGGACGAAATGAGGACGCTGCTGCCGCCCTGCAGTGGCTCCGCGGTAAGGATGCCGACATCGATGACGAGTTCAAGGAGATCCTGGAGGAGACCCAGAGGCAGAATGACCAACCCAAGGTATGTATTACAAAATTGATTAAAAGATTTAGATGATCTTGGAAGTGAAACAAAATAAAATATTAAAGTTGAACATCCGTTTAGGCATATTTTCGTATTTTTTCTTAAGAAGTCTCATTATCTTTAAATTTAATCTATAAAAGTAGTTGATGGCCCTTGATGACACTATCTGAGCAGTAGTTATCGTTGTTTATATTTCCTGTGATTTGAAAATTGTATAGCTGACCCTTATTCTAAATACAGGATACTTACCGATAAGGTATTATTATCTGTTTGAAAATCTGAAGTTTCCGTTTAACTATTCTATTCTAGTTTTATTATTATATATTTTTGAAACTGAAACTGGCACAAGCATTCAAAGTTTATATTTATATATTTTTTTATCCTCAGTACAGGCTCGTACGCCCGCTCTGTTTCAGTTTTTCAGCATAATAATTTTTTATTTCTATATATTTCATGACAATTCGATATTTCGATGTATTTTAAGCTATAGCGCGAACAATATTGTTTACATTTCTGTACAATGCTTTATAATTATTTCCTTTATCCTTCTAAATTGCAGACTAATATTCTGGTGGCCCTGCGTCGCCCTATTGTCCTAAAGGGTCTCAGCATTGCTGTGCTGCTGCAGGTTTTTCAACAGTGGACCGGAATCAACGCCATCCTGTTCTACTCTACCTCAATTTTCGAGGACACTGGTTCTGGTATAACCGGCACTAATGCCACCCTCATTATCGGAGTCACTCAGGTTCTCAGCACGCTGGTTGGAGTGCTTATTATCGACAAGGCTGGCCGACGTATTCTTCTCCTGGTCTCCGCCATCATGATGGCGGTGACCACTGCTGCGATGGGCGTATACTTCCAGCTAAAGGAGAGCGATTCGGGATCAATGGACGACTTTGGATGGCTGCCCATCTCCAGCATCTGCCTCTTCATCGTGTTCTTCTCAATTGGATTCGGACCGGTACCGTGGCTGGTCAATGCCGAACTCTTCACGGAGGATGTAAAGAGTGTGGCTGGATCGATTGCCGGCACCAGCAACTGGTTGTCCGCCTTTATGGTCACGCTGCTCTTTCCGATCCTCAAGGAAGCGATTCACCCTGGTCCCACCTTCTGGATCTTTACCGCGATCGCTGTGATCGCCTTCCTCTACTCGCTGTTCTTCGTGCCGGAGACCAAGGGCAAGACGATAATCGAGATCCAGCACATGCTCACCGGCGGCAAGGTGAAGAAGACAGAGGACGAGAACAAGACGTGATACTATTTCTCTAGGATAATATTTTTCATGTTCTCTTTTTAAGCCAGTAGGGAAAAGTTATGTGTAAGATGTGACAATCCTGATCAATAAAGTAAAATATATATATATATTCAATACAATCTAAAGATTTCTGGTTAATATTTTACGATACATGCAAATTGAAAGGAAATATTTTGCTATTTGCTCAAAGGACTTTTTTTTAATTATTAAATTATTAAAATTGTAATAAAACAAGAGTAAGTCGCAGGCATACAATAAATTCTATATTTAAAAAGGCCAACTTTTTTTGATTACTCTTTGATGTCAATTTTTTTTTGGGAAAAATTTGTGATAAGAATAAAAAATTCAAAAAGCTAAGTTTTTGCCGCCTACACAGTGTGCCCAGTCGGGGTTTGAAACTATAAACTTGGTGCGCATAACATAACGCATAACAGCGCTGCTACTACACACCCTGGCCATACTCCACGACCGGCTGTATTGGTGTTTTCTTTGTTAAGTTTATTAATCTAGCTTTATATTAAAGTGTAGAACTCTTCTCTCATTCGGAAGTCCAGATTTTGTGTTGAGTATATAATACATAGATGAGCCGGGCTCATTAGATAGCGTCCTTAGCAACTTCCAGGTGAAATAAATGTGCGTACAGGTGGTTGTGGATTTCATGTAACTTATATTCTTTGTGTCTGACAAAAACCGGTGATTCCCCGAATTTGTGTCGAAGCCAACCCTCGGCATTACGAAATCAAGCTATCAAGCAGCCTGGGCGAAACACGTCAGCAATAACCGGCCCGAACGTCGTCGTCGGTATTAGTTTGAGAAAACACTCCTCGAGAAAAGGGCACGAATGAAGCAGCTTCCGTGCAGAAGTGGGCAATTTAATATTACAATTTGCAATTTTAGGAAAGAGTAACTATAACGGACTACCAATTCATCATGGGTGATAGCGGCATTGAAATAAAGGTGGGTTCGCCTTCGTCGTCCTTTGACTGCGTATTGCATCCCCATTAGCATTGTGATTCCCCACAGCCTCGCGACTATCAATTGCGTCTGGTGGACTACTTAACCAAGCATAATGGCATTGTCTACTTGCCAACCGGATCCGGCAAGACCTATGTGGCCATCCTAGCCCTCAAGCGCTTTTCCCAGGACATGGACAAGTGAGTGATTCTTCTTATTAGGAATAAAGTTGGATTAAGCCGCTCTTTGATAAACTCCTTTGCTGTTTTGTTGACTCAACTCATTTCATCAGAACCATCGAAAATGGTGGCAAGCGAGCCCTCTTCATGTGCAACACCGTGGAGCTGGCTCGCCAGCAGGCGGTGGCTCTAAAGCGCTATACCAACTTTAAGGTCGGATTCTATGTGGGCGAACAGGGCGTGGACGATTGGCATCGCGGCAAATGGACGGACGAAGTTCGAGATAACCAAGTGAGTACCGGATAGAAAAGTAAGAAAGGAGATGGGGAAGCGATGACGTGTCCAAATTGCACATCGGCACGTTTCGAATACATAAGAGTGCACACATACACGAACAATTGTTATACATATGCGATCTTGATAGAAGACGCTCGGGGGGAAATGAAATCAGCATTTTTACGACCGCACTGGGAATTGGGTTTCAAAGAGTTATGGAGCGTCCACTCACATTTTCATATTTTCCTAAACTAAAAATACATCATACACATCTTATCTGGAAATGAAACGAATACTTGATATATTATACATTACATAGAACGTTTAGTTGCTTATCAGGAGCCTCAAAACTGATATCTTAGGCTAAGCTTGTATGGAAAAGGAAAAATAATGAAAATGTACCTTCTTACTTAAAATCCACATCAACTTTTACTAGGTTATGGTGGGTACCGCCCAGGTGATTCTGGAAATGATCAGTCAGCGCTTCTTGCAACTTGGCTCCGTGAGCATTGTTATAATAGACGAATGTCACCACGGTACTGGCCATCATCCCTACCGCGAATTTATGCGCCTGTTCCTGAGCGCTGGCCAAGGCCAGAAGCTGCCGCGCGTGGTGGGCCTCACGGGAGTCCTGATCAAGGGCAATGAAATCAAGCAGGTGGCGAAGAAGCTCCAGGAGCTAGAGACGACCTTTCGCGGGAATATCATCACTGTGTCCGACTCAGAGGAGATGAAGAACGTGATGCTGTAAGGACTATGGACTGATTAATGCGAATCCCTCACGACTTTCTCTCTCGCTTTATAGCCACTCCACCAAGCCCAAAGAGTACCTGTTGAAGTATCTATCGCAAAGCCACAGCTTCGAGGTTGTAAACAGAATTACTGAGACTATTGCAAAGTTCTTTAAATGCTTGGACACAATGAATATTGGCAAGCAGCCAGTTCGCAAGTCCAAAGGATTGCAGGCGCAACGCGATCCGCACAAGAAGGAATCTGTGAAGTCGCTGTTTAACGACTTCCAGTTCCAGATGAAGGAGTACGGCATATACCCCGCCTCCATAGCCATTGTCTCGCTGATTGTCGAGTTTGAAATAAAAAAGCGCCAGGCGGAGACGCTCTCCCTGAAGAACATGTACAGAGGGGCCATCAAGGTGTGCGATCATATCCGTCATCTGTTGGATTCTAAGCTCCAAGACTTGGTGGATGAGGACGGCTCGGTGGACACTGAGAATGTTATCATGAGCTTCTCCGCTCCGAAAGTGCAGATATTCCTACAATACCTAAAGAAGACATTTGCCGGCAAGCAGCCAAAGGATATCTGCTGTCTGGTCTTCCTGGAGCGCCGTTACTCCTGCAAGTGCATTCTCGGCATGTTGCTGGCCTTCATTAAGGATTCGCCGGAGCTGCGCGATGTGCTGGTGCCGCAGTTCATGGTGGGCCGCAACTCCATTTCCCAGGATTTTGAGAACGTCCTGGAGCGCAAGTGGCAGAAATCGGTGGGTGGTGCCAAAGTCCTAACATAACATCTATTATTTCCTATTCGTTACCTGTCGCAGGCCATCCAGCAGTTTCGGGATGGCGAAGCCAACCTAATGGTGTGCTCTAGCGTTCTGGAAGAGGGGATCGATGTGCAGGCCTGCAACTATGTGCTCATGTTGGATCCTCTCAAGACCTTCAACATGTACGTGCAGACGAAGGGACGAGCTCGCTCTAAGGAGGCACAGTACGTGCTGTTCGCGTCGGAATTGGAAGCACCCAAGATCTCACAGGACATTGCGAAGTATCGCGAGGCTCATGCCGAAATTGCGGAGTATCTGAAGGATCGAGTTTTGGACCGAGCTGAGCCGAACCAAGACGAGATCACCGAACACTTCCGGGACATAATACCGCCGTATAAGAACGAACATGGAGCCCTTCTTATGTCCAGCAGCGCCCTCATCCTGCTCCATCGCTATTGCCAAAGCTTGCCGTCGGATGTCTTTGGCTTCGTTATTCCGTGGATCAATTTGCTCGACGATAATGAGCGCCGGCAGCTCTTTGGTAACTCAGCGGCACGAAAGCCCGTGGTCTCCATCACTATGCCACTCACTTCCAGGCTTAAGGAGACGATTTATGTAAGCTGAGTGGGGGCGAATATAGCGAAGTTTCTAAGCTGTTTTTATTACTTCAGAGCGATCCTATGGACAGCGTGAAGACCGCCAAAATTTCGGCTGCGTTTAAGGTCTGCAAACAGCTCTATCTTATGGGAGAACTCAACGAGCGATTCCTGCCCTTCACGCTAAAAGAGCGAATGACTGCCATTGCTGACATTCACTTCGAGCACTGGAAGAAGTACGGCGATGATGGTAAGTCTCTCGATCTGTGCTCAATCGAAAATAAGTCATTGGAGTATCTCTCTATTCCTTTCAGTGACTGCGGTGGTCCGCAAAGAGTCAACAAAGGTACAAACCTACAAGACCGCCTGCCCGGATGAGTTTTTCGACGCCCGGCCACGCGTGGGTGAGGTGTGCTATGCCTACGAGATATATCTGCAGCCACGTTTTGAGCAAAACGACTACACGGAACACATGTATCTAAACCTCCAGACGGCGAGCAACTATGCCTTGCTGCTGCGCAAGAAACTTCCCCGTCTGGCGGAGATGCCGCTATTCAGCAACCAGGGTGAAGTGAATGTCCGTGTGGCAGAGACTCCAGTGGAGGTGGTCATCCAGAACGAGGAACAGTTGGAGTTGCTGCATCAGTTCCACGGCGTGCTGTTTCGCGATATATTAAGGATCTGGCAGCCGTACTTCGTGCTGGACCGTCGTGGCAAGGAGAACTCCTATCTGGTTGTTCCCGTGTCGGTGCTGAGCGACGGTCAGCGTAAAGGTATCAATTGGCCATTGGTCACAAAGTTCCAAAAGTTTCCCCGCCCGCAGAAGGTCAGTGTGCAGCAGCGAAAGCAGCAGCCGGCCCCCCGTCCCGAGGACTTCGTGGGCATGGTCGTGACTCAGTGGTATGCCAACTATGAGGAGAAGCGTATGGTGGTCACCAAGGTGCACACAGACCTCAATCCCTTAAGCCTGATGGAGAAGAACCACCAGGACAAGACTTACTACGAGTTCACAATGTCCAAGTACAGCAATCATATCGGGGACGTGGTGCACCGCGACCAGTTCCTGATCGAGGTAAGGGAAATCACGGAGCAGCTCAACTTTTACATCCAGAACCGGACCAAGACATCGGCACAGAGCAAGGCTAGGGCCAAAGTGGTGCTCATACCTGAGCTGTGCTTCAACTTTGGCTTTCCCGGCGATCTCTGGCTGAAGGCCATATTTCTGCCAAGTATTCTGCGGCGCTTGCATTACCTCCTCCATGCCGAGGCCCTGCGCAAGCGATTTAATGCCTATCTCGGCCTCGACAAGCTGCCCATTAATGGAGTAGCTTACAAGCCAAAGGCACTGGAAATCGATTGGTCGCTCAAGAGGAACGTAGATCCCTTGGGCAATGCCGTGGCCAACGAGGACTTCGAGGAGCCGCGCTCCTTGCTGGAGCCATTGCCCACCAAGTCCATTGTGACCGCTATGGACAACCTCAAGATCACCGACTTTGAGACTTCCTGGCAGCAGTACATGGAGCCGAGGGATCTGTCGCGGAACATCATGGACGTTTATCCCGTGGAACTGGCCTACTATTACAACTTTACGCAGGGCCAAGTGTCGAAGATCGACGATATGGAGTTAGCGGACAAAAAATTCTGGACGGAGACGCAGTTCAAGATGTCGCATAGGAATGTATATGGCACTAGATCGGCAGCAAAGGCACACAATGACCTGCCGGCTCTGATGCCCGCCACCTCGACAGCTGTCCCCGGCACGAAAAGCAGCCTCTCCGTCCTCAAGATCAGCGCGTCCGACAACAACATTACGCCAGCAGAGCAGGGACAATTTCTGGCTGCCCTCACCTCGGCGGGCTGTTCGGATGTGTACGATATGGAGCGTTTGGAACTGCTGGGCGACTCGTTTCTAAAGCTGAGCGCCACCCTCTACCTGACCAGCAAGTATCCGGATTGGAACGAGGGCACCCTTACGCAGGTCAAGTCCAAGCTGGTGTCCAACCGGAATCTGCTCTACTGTCTCAGCGAAACGGACATACCGACGCGGATCAGCAACTCGCTCTTTACTCCGAAATACACGTGGATACCACCCAGCGTTAGTCTGCCGTACAATGTGCTGGCCTTGTGGCGTGAAAAGCCGGGTCTGGCGGAACTGGTGGGTCCACACAATCTGCGCGCCTTGGTGCTCAGCGAGGAGGAGTCGCTGGCCAAGGGCACCTGCGACGAGCTTACCTACCGCAACTTCGTCGACAGCTGTCAGGGCAACGTGAACAGCCATTACGCTGGCGCCGACTTCTCCGCCGAGGTGAACTTCTGCGTGGGCCAGACCAAGATCGGTGACAAGGTGGTGGCCGACACCCTGGAGGCGCTGTTGGGCGTGGTCGTTAAAAACTACGGACTGCAGCACGGTTTCCAGATGCTGGAGTACTTTGGTGTGTGCAAGGCGGACATTGGCAAGCCACTCTCCCAGCTGTTGGACCTCAAATTGAGCGGCGACAGGATGCGGGCTAATGTGACAACCACGGAGATCGATGGCTTCCTCATCAATCACACCCATCTGGAGGAGAATCTGGGCTACACGTTCAGGGATCGGGGATATCTGTTGCAGGCCCTTACACATCCTTCGTATCCCACCAATCGGGTCACCGGCTGCTACCAGGAGCTCGAGTTTGTGGGCGACTCCATTCTGGATTTTCTCATCTCTGCGCATATTTTCGAGAATAATGTCAAGATGACCCCGGGCCAACTCACGGATCTGCGCTCGGCGCTGGTCAACAATACGACTCTGGCATGCATCTGTGTGCGGCACAAGCTCCACCTGTTCATCCTGGCGGAGAACGCACTGCTATCGGAGACCATAGCTAATTTTGTGAACTTTCAGGAGAGCCAGGGACACCGGGTGACCAACCACGTGCGCATTCTGGTCGAGGAGAGTGACATTCAGAGCTCTCCTCTGGACTATGAAGATGACGATGACTCTGAAATGACCGAGACAATGGGAGCATCGAAAGCTATTACACAGCATGGAAACGGGGATGCACCGGTCAAGGGCGAATATAATATGTCACAGAATGTGGACGTGCCGAAGGCCCTGGGCGACGTCCTAGAGGCCCTGATCGCAGCCATTTATCTCGACTGTCGCGATCTCACGCGCACCTGGGAAGTCATCTACAATCTCTTCGAACCGGAGATACAGGAATTCTCGCGCAACGTGCCCATCAATCCGATCCGGCAGCTCTACGAGCACAAGCTGGCAAATCCGGTCTTTAGTCCGCCCATCGTTGACCAGGATAAGGTGATGATGAGCTGTCAGTTCACTTGCATGGAGAAAACCATCAAGGTGTATGGATTCGGCAACAACAGGGATCAGGCCAAGATGGCTGCTGCGAAGCACGCGCTTCAGAAGTTGGCCAAATGCGACGCCTAGGCCAATATTGCTTGTGCTCTCAACTCGGTATTTAACAACGAAGATCTCCATTACGCTTTCAAAGGAAAGTTCGGTCCCCGAATGATCCTCTTAAAGCGGAATGGAGATCATCGTAGTTAAATGCAAAGATAAAACTATGACAAATATTATTCCTACTGCAAATCAGTAATATTTTCGAACAATTAATGCATTTTTTAGGTCAGTTTTAAAAAAAACATTTAACATTTTTAATATATATGCAAGACCTAGTTAGGTCTATTTTAAAATTATGAGTATTGCAAGCTGAAATCATTTCGGAGTTTTAAATAGTTTTTTTTTTTTTAATTGGTCTTACATAAATCTAATTGTAAATAAATTTGTTTTTCAAATATTTTTTACGAAAAACTGAATTTCTTAAATTAAAAAACAAAATTTTACCATTTGTTTGTTAGTAAGATCTAAAAGATCTAAAAACGGTCAAGCCACCACTTTTGTACCCTAGGCTAAATATCACAAATAAACATTTTTATACTCCATTTAAAACAAAAAGCATTTGTTTTTATGGTTTTGCGTTTTTTATTTACCGCGTGCATGCTTTTGAGTTAGATTTACATTCGGCGACGTCGTCAACGACATAAAGCGCCTCTTATTTACAATAAAAAAAAAATGCCGAGTGCATTCTACTCCACCCACTCTCATCGAGCCTTCTTCGACTGGCCTAGTGCTTCGCGAATTACAAATTATAGTAAGTAACAATCGGAGTTATCCGTAATCAAGAGAAATTAAGATGGTTAAAAGTACATAGGTTAAAACGAACCGAAGAGACACTATGCGCTTACATTTTGGAATGATTAATCTAGCAAAACGAAATACGAACCTAAAACAGGGTGCGAAACCCACACACAAGTACGGGGAATATACAACTAAGGTGGAATGCGACAAGTGGACGCACTCCGTTTGAGATAATATAGAGATTAATTTGCTCGTTTATAAAAGAGCACGCTTTACACGCGACAGGTGCAATCCGGTTTGTTGATGCTACGCTGTCGGGTCTGCAGGTTACGCAGGGCTGCACCGCCATACTGAATGCCGCTGCCTATGCGCTCGGGGTCCAGCTCTCCGGTCTCAATTTTAGCCAGAATTGTCTTAGAGCACTTGAGGAAGGCCTCCTCCACGTTCTCGCCCGTCTTTGCGCTGGTCTCCAAGAAGATAAGCTCTACAGGTGGCGACATGTCATTAACACAATACAAAACACAGACGTAAAGCTAATTAACAAACCGTTCTCCTGGGCAAAGGTGCTGGCCTCCAGGAAGGTGACATCTCGCGCCTCTTCGAGGTCCTTCTTGTTTCCCACCAATAGAATCACAATGTTTGGACTGGCCAAGGTTCGGGCATCATTCAGCCAGTTTGTCAATGCGTTGAAAGAGTCCCTCGATGTGGCATCGTAGACGAGGAGAGCTCCAGCAGCACCGCGATAGTATGATCTCGTCACCGAGCGGAATCGCTCCTGCCCGGCCGTGTCCCAGATCTGCAGCTTCACTGATTTCCCACCCACGTTCACGATCCGTGACCCAAATTCCACGCCAATGGTGTGAGAGCTGTCGTCTTTGACTGCCAAAAACGTTTGTTAATTGAGATTCCCGGATTTACAGGGTTCAAATATACTCCGACTTACACTTGCTCTCAATGAAGTGATGCAACAGACAACTCTTGCCACTGCCAGCACTGCCGATGATCAGAAACTTGAACAGGTAATCTAGGTAAGTGCCCCGCACCAGAATTAATTAGAGATAGTCACTAATTAGTTATTTCTGTAGTGACAAACCGTATGTTTCCGACATTGTTTTTGTTCGTCTTCTGCGTTGTTTTGTCTTCTTTGTCTGTGTTTATCGGAAGTCGCCTGGCCTGATTCCGGGCTGGTCGGTTTGCTGGTGCGGATGGGCACCAGAAAAGGCGCAGGATGCAATCAATAAAAGTCCGCGACGTTGGAAAAGCGCGTTTAAACAATTAACAAATCAAAAATTGCGTTAAATATCTGAATAGTCGTTCAGTGAGGCTGTTGCGGGCTAACAGGAAAACCCTATAGTTCTTGGGTGTGACCAGGTGCGAATAAAAAGGTGATTCATATTGCGATTGGCCAATTGTTTGCTTTTAAAAAACTTATAAAAAACCAATTGTAAAACAACAAATTTCATTCAATAAACAATCTTCTTTCTTGCAGAACGCGGAACGCATTTATTTATTTATGTAAATACCCTTGCCACCCGGCTTCATTGCTATATACAAGTTTAATACATTTTCAGGTGTCTAAGAATCCTTTTGTTTTTCAGGAACATAGTCTTGATAGCAATTGATTGGATCCTTGGCCGTGAAAACCGAGTAAGCCAATTTGCTGCCCTTAAAATTCTGTAAAAGACAGAGGTAAATTCCATTACACTGTAAAATTCTGATAAGAACTTACAGCCCTACCTTCATGTCGCCGGAAATCAGTGACCACAGGAAAATGAAGACAGCCGGTATTACTGTGCATAAAACGAACAGCTCGAATGTGTTCAGTTCACCGAAAACGGAGACTTTCATTGTGATGTATTAAATTGTAAGTAATTTTTAGCCGAATAATCCGGATTGTTGATGACAAACTGTTATTCCCATTAGTGGTGGAGAAACATTTGCATTCGATATATATCAAAATTGATATATCGGTAAATTTATATGGCGTGGTGTTTTTTAGTACATTCGAGCTGTCCATCTATTGCGAATCTTTCAGTCCAGGAGAAGAGTAATTTAATCGAAGAAAATATGGCCTTCCGCATCCCTTTTGGCAAGAAGCACGCTGAAATCGCGTCGTCCTTGTGAGTATAAATATGGTTTCTCGCATCGTACATCCATGGTGCATAGGGAAGCCTGTGTACGCGGTCCGCAGAGCGCACATTGCATAATCGCCACATAGAACTCCAATCTAACATCTTTCAATTTATAGCATCAGATCTGGAGCTGGATTTGGTGGAGCTGCTGGCCTGGCAGTGCTCTACTATACCGACTGGAAGGTGGTCCTGCAGTATGTGCCCATCTACGGATCCAAGTTCGACAAGAGCGAGTAATTTTGACTTAGTCAAGCGTAGAACACTTTTATCCTTGATGTTTTGCTTGGTGGAATAAATTAAGTTCGAACTACTTTCGTGTGTGTGTACAAAATGTTTATTACTGCAAAATCGTATATTACAAATAACTTCGTACAAAGGGCAACGAGAACCTGTTAGTCAGATTGTTAGTGTTCCTTCTTCATCATGTTTTTTCTTCTTCCTAGCTAACTAGTCGCTAGTGCTTAAGTAATCTGGGCTTAATACATAAGTTAATAACTAACCTATTTTGA
Organism: Drosophila seguyi; assembly: GCA_008042675.1. NCBI lineage: Eukaryota > Metazoa > Arthropoda > Insecta > Diptera > Drosophilidae > Drosophila > Drosophila seguyi. Next base: position 95,883 of record VNJU01002920.1, on the reverse strand, counting down.
TTAGGGATCGCGTAAAAAGATCTTCGGCGAACTGCGCATTCGAGCGAAAGAGGGGTACAAAATGAATTCTTTTTCAAAAAGAACACTAGGAGATTGCGAATTGGAAGCCCGAATCGACCGGCGATTTAAATCAATTTTGACAACAAATTTGGAATTTCGCATAATGAATTCTAGTTTGTCAGCAGCCTAAGGATCCGGTTCGACAAAGGAGGCGGGGAAGAGTCCGGTTTTGTGGGTGCGCGCATGCGTTCCCTTGTACCAGCCGTTCTTCTGCTTGCGCTGCACGTAGATTATGTCTCCTACGTGCAGCTCCAGTTCGATGTCGCTGTTGGGTGGATACGGCACAATGCACCGGAAGCGACTGCAAATACCGACAATATCAATTAGCCACTCAACTCTTTAAGCTCTCAATGATATCTTACCTTTCCCTGGTACAGTAGGCTGACTTGGTGGTGGCACTGGCCTTGATGGCTGCCTCGGTGATCACATTGTTGCTGGGGCACAGCACATGGCCCGCATCCAGGCTATGCGACTTCCTATGGCTAGGTGCAATAATCATATTGGCATGCAACTGCGACTGGCCACCACCTCCTGCTGTCAGCGCCTGCTGCTGTCCGCCTGCTGAGTAGATAGTTGGGGTCATAGAAGAGGTGGGTGCTAGGGGTGGTGGTGACGCCGCGTTGCTGTACATGCTGCGAAATGTGGCTGCATCGAGGGATTGCCTTGCGCTGCGTTGTGTCCATAGTTAGTGGGGTTTGTAGCGTCTTGGAAATGTAATTAGCTTACCAAATTAACTGTGGACGCTCCTTGTTGCTCTTGACGCGCTGGGATCCATAAGAAACACTGCTACTGGTGGGTGTTAATAGCTGTTTGGGCAGAAACGTTTGCTGTTGTCCTGCAGACGGTGTAGCTGCTGCCGTTGTGGGGATTTCATTAAGAGGCTGACTGTGCTGCAGTTGACTTGGACATGAGCCGGATCTGAAGGGGTATAAAACAAAATAATAACTTTAAACTTAGTTGGATATTCTTTCATGCACTTACCTAACGTGCACTGGATGTATTTTTGCTGTTGGCTTAGTTGTATTTTCAACGCTGGGACTGATGGCTTCCATCGGTGCTTGCTGGAGAGATGCTCCCGGTGATTTTGAGCGCGTTTTCATATGCGTTAGACGTCGCATAAGACCCACTGCCCCGGAGGAACTGCTGCTACTCGATGCTGAGGCGGAGGCGGCTGCTACTTCCTGCTTAGGCTCAGACTTTCTGCTGAACAGCGCCTCCACCGGCTTCGTCCACACGGAGGAGCAGCTCGTGGTCGTGGGGTTAGCCTGCTGCTGACGAGGCGGCAAATCCGGTGGCTGCATAGGCAGCATGTTATTGAGCCGCACATCTTGGGCGACCGGTTGCTGTTGTGGAAGCACCTGTTGGGCATCCGTGCTCTGGGGAATATATTTCCACTGGTGCATCAGCTGCTGCTGGTCGCGGGTGCGCAAGGGCGTCAGGTAGTTGCCCGGGAAGACCCCGGTTATATCCAGCCAGTTTTTCCCCTTAAACCAACCGTCAACACATCGCTCGGTTACAATGTATACGCAACCCTTCTTCAGTTCCAGCTCGTCTGCTTGTCGCGGCTTGTACGGGAAGAGGGCCAAGTATCCCCACGGCAGAGTGGGCGGCATTTGCTGCTGGACATTAGTCTTAAGGACTCGCGACGACTGCGAGGCGGATGTGGGCTTAGAAGCCACCTCCTGGCGACTTAGCTCGTGCGGCAGACTGAGGATTTCAGCCGAATGGCGATTAGTCTGCAGCAGGCTTAAAGGCGCTCCTCCTCCGAGTAAGGCATTCAGCGAGTGGCGTTTCTCCTTGGCTCCCTTGTCGCGGAAGCGAACTGATCCAGATCCAGAGGCCACAATATGCTGCGGAGTGTTTGGCAGTGAAGCTTGATGATTCGGGCTGCAGTTGTTTGAGCTGGACGTGGAGCTGGAGTTGCTACTAGCCGGCGTGCTGTTGCTGTTCGAGGATCCCGAACTGGACTCCGTGACAACTGTGGGATCGATCAGGGGGACAGGAGGAAGCGCACGCTGACCCTGCTGCTGCGGCGGATGGCACGGTGGATGGTTGACCACGCCGCTTTCCAATAGTTTCTTGGCCGCTGCGTTTAGCTCTACAAATGCTATAGGGAATATGCCAATAGTCTGGCCGATGCGTCCCTCGGCCCAATTGTGATCGACTCGGCGCAGGACATGGATCACCGTGCTCTTCTTGAACTCAAGGCATCCCTCTTCGTCGTTGGGTCCCATCTTAAAGTCGTACATGGCGATGCACTGCGGCATGGGCAACGGCACCGACACCTTCACGTAGTTTATGGGGAAGGTGCCTTCCTGGCCGTTGGCCTGGCCCACGAACCAGTTGTTGTCGATGCGATGCTTGAGTAGTATCAAATCTCCCTTCTTGAACTTAAGGTCGCTGGCTTCGTTGGAGACGAAATCGAAGAGAGCATAGGCGTGGGGGAGTAGGAATCGGCGCTGCTTCTGGCGTACCGGCTGAGATTGTGGCTGCTGTTGAGATGGCGGCTTCTTCTGGAGCTGACTGCCGGGCGGCGCCGTCGATTCCGCTGATGGCAGAGATTTGTGCTGCTCCATCTGCGACTCGGACTCCTCGCTCTTGCTGTCGCCCTTACCAGCAACTGCAGACTGTTTCATGCCTAAGGATGCAGGGGGAGTAGGAAAAGAGACGTGGATACAGAGCTATAGTCATGACGAAGTAAAAGCGTTCAATTGCCATTGCCACAGTCGCACTTCCAGCGTAGGCCTGTTGCTGTGCCAGATGAGAGTGCGATTGGCGTGGGCGGCGGAGTCGTTACCTTCCAATATTCGCATCAGCAAGACGTTCGGTGGGAGCTCGTCGATTCTCACCGATACCAGAATGCGACACTCCGGGCAGCGCAGCTTGTGCTGGCTGGCCACAATGTCCTGCGACGAAGAATTGGCATTAGTTTGCAGGGAAAAACCACTTGCATTCCATTACACTCACCTGCAAGCACTTGCGACAGAATGTGTGCTGGCAGGGCAGCACCTTCGAGGTGGTATCCAGTCGCTCCAGGCAGACGGAGCACTCCAACAGGTCGTTTAGCGTGTGCGCGTCCATCGCGATCTTATGCAAAGCGAAGCAAAAGCTCGACTCAAGGATGGTCACTATTTGAATTTCGTGCAGGGCAACATTCCAAAACGCCACTCACACACCTAAGCAGGCACACGCACACCAACTCACTAGAACTGACAATTCCAAGTCGCGCTTGGGAAATGTGAATGTATTATTCGAATGGCTTACAGTTCGGCTTAAATGCTCTGATTCACATTATCACTTTGTTGAGATAAGCAGCGTATTTAGACTAATTATTTAAGTTTATTAAGTGCAGCCGAAGCTCGTGGCCATTGTGCTAAGCGGATATGTATGCACACGGATATAAAACCAGCTTCTTGAGGCAGTGCCTCGAAGCCACAGCTCAGGTCACACAGTTGTGGACAGGTAGAAAAAGTTAACAGCTTTTCAAGGTCCAGAGGCCCTCGGAGATTGCCAATATCGTATCACAACGTCTATTCATGCCATATTTGTAATTTTTCGCCACTTTAACTATTTAGCTTGGGCTTCTTCATTAAATAAAATTCAATTAAAACCTGTTTCTAAACTTTTTTCCCTGCTGTTTTGATTTTAGTGTGGCCTGTCCTCGCGGTAGAGATTTTTTGCCATCGTATTCTTAGCCAGTGCTGTAGGTCGACGGCAAGCAGTGTTGGGTAATGCGAAATCCCTTTTGTTTTTTATTTCAACCAAAACACGTGTGTCTTGGTCTGAAAGTGCCGTGAAATTGGAATTTAATATATTTGGAAGGTACGCGGCTCAATCAAGCCACCATGCCGAAGGTACGCAGCACTCCGGGCAAGCCCCGGACGCAGGGCTTCAACCACTCCAACCACTCGATGAACCCGGAGCGCTCCAAGGAGGGACTTAAAGGAGTCGCCCACCCCCGTACCAAGGGAACGATCAAGCGGCTGCAGATGTACCGTAACTTCAAGGCCAAGCGCGATCGCACTGGAAAGATCCTTACGCCTGCCCCCTTTCAGGTGAGTCCGTTCACATGTGCCTCCTGGGCTGAGGGACTGTTATGCACGTTTATGGCTATGATGTTGATAACAAACATGCCCAAGTAGAAGTGTTTATGAATAATTTTGTTTAGCTCAAACTTAGTTTACATATTCATATTCATAAATATTATTTTTAGGAAACCCACTTAATTTGGGTATTTAATGTCTTTGATAAACAGTTGACCTGTCTGATTATATTCTTTAGGTTTTGTTTACAAATAATTAACAAAACTGTGAATGCAATTCAGATTCATGATTCCAATAGTCGCAGCGCATGTTCAATTTGACAAAGCGGAGCCGCCGTAGATCTTACGGATGTCGCCAGGATGAGCCCGTTTCATGCAGATCGGGCATTGGCGCGATTGACGCAAAGCCGTGCGTATGCATTTGCTCCCAAAGAGATGGCCGCAGCGCAGCGACACCAGTCGATGGGCGCCCTCACCCTGCCACTGGGACATGCAGATGGGGCATGTCATATCATCGGACCTCTCATTCAGCTTGTCGCTTAGCTCATTCAGCTCTTCGCTTAGATCGTCTATGCTGTCCGTGCTCAGAACATCTTTAACCGCAAGCTCGTCCAGCAAGGCCAAGCGATCGCGCTCCAGTTCATGAATTATTAACTGCATGGACTGCTCCTGCTCCTGAAACTTTTCCTGTATGGTCACGTAGTTGGACATTTCCTGCTGCAGCTGCAGTAGAATGCCTTCGCGCTCCCGGTTAAACTGCTCCATCTGGTCGTTGCAGTGCTTCGGTTGTTGGTTGCGCACCGAGTTCTCCTGTTGCAGCTCCTCCACCAAATCGTTCATTTTCTGAGCATTCTGCTTCATTTGCTCCGCAAGTGGAGCTTCGGATAGTTCCCGCTTTAAGCCCCTCGACGATGATGACCCGGACATTGCGCTATTTTAATGATGTTTTTCCCCCTTTTAAAACACGTGCGAACTTTAGTCTTTGTTCCAATAAAACAAAACGCAGTAGAAATGTCAAAGTTGGCAGTCCGATACATTAATCGGTGATTGACTGCAGTCGCCAATGGCGACTCGCCATAAGCTCAACTATCGCGATATTAACGATCGATAGAATCCTTTTTAGAATCCATGGCGCTAAATTTGAATAAACCAATTTACGATTTCCTGTTTGTTAAGAAATTATAATAACAAAAATATAAAAAAATCAGACTTTATTCGACCCTTAATTGCTCTTATTTTTGAGAACAACTATTGACCCATTACAAATAAAGTTACAGTTTTCGAATTTACTTTAAAACTATAATAACATAATGTTTTTTTTTTATATAGGGGCGCTTACCGGCTGGAACAATGGCCAGAGTGGAGCCCACGCCCAAGTGGTTCAGCAATTCCCGCGTCATCTCACAAACGGCATTGCAAAAGTTCCAGGATGAGATCGGCAAGGCAGTCAAGGATCCCTATCAGGTCATCATGAAGCCATCGCAGCTGCCAGTAACGCTGCTCAACGAGGCCGCCAAGTACAAGAGGGTGCATTTGCTGGATACCGAGAGCTTTGACAGCACCTTTGGTCCCAAGAAGCAGCGCAAGCGAGTCAGCCTTAAAGTGCGGGATCTAGAGGATCTGAGCAAGGCTGCGGATGAGCAGCATGAGAAATACGACTCTGCCAAGGATCTGGATCTGGTTCGCGAGGATACAGGCGAAAAGAAAGCTGTGCGAGATTGGGTATTCGGAGCCGGCCAGAGCAAACGCATTTGGAACGAATTGCACAAGGTGGTGGATGCGTCCGATGTGCTGCTCCAGGTCCTGGATGCTCGCGATCCCATGGGCACGCGCTCCAAGTACATTGAGGAGTTCCTGCGCAAGGAGAAGCCGCACAAGCATCTGTTCTTCATTCTTAACAAGGTGGATCTGGTGCCGGTGTGGGTTACCCAGCGATGGGTGGCCATTCTAAGTGCCGAGTATCCGACCATAGCCTTCCATGCATCCCTTCAGCATCCCTTCGGCAAGGGTGAGTAAATTAAATAGAAAATCTCTGAAAGGTCCTTAATTATTCTATCCATTTGTAGGCGCTCTCATCAACCTCTTCCGCCAGCTCGGCAAGCTGCATCTGGACAAGAAGCAGATCAGCGTGGGCTTCATTGGCTATCCCAATGTGGGCAAATCATCGGTAATCAATGCTCTGCGCTCCAAAAAGGTCTGCAATGTGGCTCCCATTGCCGGCGAGACCAAGGTTTGGCAGTACATTACGCTGATGAAGCGCATCTTTCTCATCGATTGTCCCGGTGTGGTGTATCCCTCGGCCGAGACGGACACAGAGAAGGTTTTGAAGGGTGTTGTGCGCGTGGAGCTGGTAACCAATCCCGAGGACTATGTGGACACCCTACTCCAACGCGTGCGACCCGAATACATCTCGAAGAACTACAAAATTGAGCACTGGAACACGTCAAAGCACTTCCTGGAGCAGCTTGCGCAAAAGTCGGGTAAACTGCTGAAAGGAGGCGAGCCGGATGTCACGCAATCTGCTCGCATGGTGCTCAACGACTGGCAGCGCGGCAAGCTGCCTTTCTACGTCCCGCCCGAGGGATTCGCCATTCCCAAATCACAGGAGGGCAAGCAGGCAGAGGTTACGCCTGAAGAGCCCAATGACGATGCCAAGTCCGAGGCGCCAACCTTTGTCAGCGAATCGGTGAAGAAGGCACGTGAGTTCAAGCAGATACAGGACTTCCGCAAGATTCGCGTGGGTCTTGAGTACGAGCAACAGGATGTGAAGGAGCTGGACCACATCGATCTGGAGCTGCTGGAGCAGCAAAAGGCCGAGCGCGCGGCCCGCAAAAAGGCACGCATACACCACCTCGGCGAAGAGGAGGAAGAGTCCAGCGACGGAGCCGATGATTTCTACTCGGAGGATGAGTACAACGAGGACCTGCAGCGCGTGGTGCACAAGAAGGCCAAGGTGAAGAAGACCCAGGCGCTGGCCATAACGTCGTCTGGCAAGTTCCGCATAGCCAAGATGCAGCCTGGAGATTCGGACGACGCGGGCAACAGCTCCGATGACGACGGCCCCAGCACCTCGAAGGCGCCTCGGCTGACAGCCAAGCAGAAACGAGCCCTGGAGCGCAGCCAGAAGCGCAAGAAAATTGGCAGCAACTTTTACGAAATGACGAACGTAAAGAACCGCAATCGGAACAAGAAGGAGACGTAACGCACCATCTACGTTTACACTCTAGGCTATATTCTGTTGCAAGGAAAGAAAACTACATATTAAGAATCCAAGTAAACTGTTTTATCCTACTCGGAGCACTGTTTCTTCTTTAGTATCTTGCGGCCGCACAGATCTGTACGGGTGCACGATGCGTGCTCATCATCGTCCGTGCTGGCCTCCGAGTCGCTGGACTCTGTGTAAGATCCAATGCCCGGCAGCAGGGCGATGCACTTTAATGCGCCTGTATTATATTTGTCTGTGATCAGCGTATTGGGCGTTGATGTGGGTGCAGTCTTCTCCTCCGGCTCCTTTGCCTTCTCTTCGGCTGTCTTGGCCATCTTGCTGGTGGTGGGCAGTTCCCCGTTTTTCCGCTTAATGCCCTGGCCAAGTAGCGACTTTTGAGTGCTACGCCCAACGACAGGGGCTCCTGCGGATTTGGCCGTGGTCTTAAGCTCCGCCTGGAGTTTCTGTGGGATTTAGATGATTGATGCCGTGACATAAATATGTTTGCTACTGATTAGTCGACTTTACCTTATCCACGCTCTCCTCCTGCAGCTTTTCGACGCGATTGCGAAAGTCCCTTAGTTCCAGCTCCTCATCGCGCATCTGTTGACGCTCCGCGTTCATTTTGTGAGCATCGACCAGCTCCAGGAACTGCACCTCGTCATCGTCCAGGCCGCGTATCAGGTTCTCTGAATATTGAATGTATGTTATGACCCGGCTATTGGCAGTTCTTCGATCACCTACTTAGCTTGTGGGCCTCCTCGTACTCCATGTCCTTCTTGTCCTTATTATCTTTGAGGCGTTCGTACAGTGAGCGTGCGTCGTACGGCTCCTCAGGTCGTTCGACTGGATCTTCAGGTTGACGTACACGCTCCCATTCCTCCTGACGTCTCTGCCTTTGCTCGGCAGCCTCGGCTTCAGTAACAAAGCCAGAACTCATGTTTTTATTTCACAAATTACTTTTTGGCAGGCCACAGACCACGTTTAACCTTTTTCAACACTTCGACTACAGCTGAACGGCTACGCACTTGAGGTTTTCCAGCACTCAAACAGAATTGAAAAGTTCTTGTGTGCATTCCAGGTGTTGGAAAACGTTGAAGGAAATTTAAAATAAATTTTGTGATGGACTTGAATTTTTAATTATACATTTTCTGGTAAAATTTTGTTCTTTTTTAACTTGGAATTGTTAAGCCTCATCAATCTACAGACTGCCCGTTTTGAGGTCTTTATCTTGGCCTGATTAATCTTGGCTGCATCGATATACACCGACTTTTGGGCCGGAGTCATTTCCCGCCACTTTCTGCCAGCAATTTTTGCTACGAAAGTCGGCTTCAGGCTGAGAATGCCTCGCCTTTTAAGATTCTTTCGGAATTCACCGAGGAAAACGAAATAGGGATTCACAGACAGGACGTGAGTCCTCCCCTCCGCGCATCCAGCGCTGGAGCAACTAAGCAAGTACTTTTCCAGGGACATTTTCCCAATAAACTAGAAATTTACAATATATGTATTAATAAAATAAATATTCGATTTACATTTAATTCTCGGACTACATAGCTTTATTTTTGTCGAGTATCTCAATACGAAACATACAATAATATAGGTAAAGACATGATGTTTGCTAGTTTCTCCAATAAAGAGCTACAGGATTAGCAAAATACACGATATTATATACTATACACAGACGTGCAGGCATTAGCTCAAGACGGTTTCCCTTCTCATTGTTTACTCGTTCATCAATTCTCGCCCGATCCAGTGTATACATATATATTCAGTTTATAGACATAATTGAGGTCAGAGCACACACTTACAACGAACATTAAATAGGTTACACGACACGGCTGCTGTGATCTCTGGAATCTGCGGCGCAGTTGAGTATACTTTATCGAATAATACTGCTAGGAACGGGGGGTTCTGCTCGCCTCAGACCTACAGGATGTTGCATGAGCTCTTCTCGCGGAACGGATTCACCTTCTGGGTGAAGCCGCTGAGGAGGCAGTCCTCCTCCTCGTTCTCCAGCATGTACTTCATCATCAGGGAGCAGGCCTCCGACACGGGCATCCGCTCGATTCCCACCTCGCGTCGCAGCTGCGAGTTGATGGAGCGCTGCTGTTGCAGATTGGCAGCCATTATGTCCAGGACAGCTGTCTCGGCGAGACCTATGGTGGAAGCTGGTATGCTAATACTGCCGCCGGATACTTGGGAGCTGCAATATTCCACCCGATATGTTTATTATTGCCCTCGATTTGCTGCCAGTCAATATGTGAGCTTCACCTTTCGCAGATGGTATTTCTTGAAGAGGCGCTGAAAAATCAATATTTACAAAAGTGTGGCTGCGCACGGAATGCTGCTTCGATTTTCCGGCTTTTCTGGGGATTTTCATAAAGCTTTTGCAAAGGTTCAAGGGTGGGGAAAAAGCTTGAAGTTTAGAAAACCTGGTAAGGTTATTTCAAACTATTCCATTTTGTTTTTTAAATCAATACTATCATATTCTATAGAATAACAATTTTATTTGTAATTATAATTATAATTTCCATTTTCCTTTGCAAAAATATATATGTATTTAATCCTCTGAGTCTCCATTGGAAAGGCCTCTATGTAAGCATGCTGAGAGATAATAAAAGAGATACTTTGAGAGTTAATGTAAGATTTTTTAACAATTAACTCACTCTGGCATAAAGTCGCTGGTTTGCTTTGCAGGTGCCTTTTCCGGATTAAGGTTCAATTCCTTGGCCAAGTCTGCGTCCGGTTTCCGGAATGCATTGGCCATAATCAAAATGTTCTTAGCTATGCGTTGCTGATCGATACGTTTTTGGGCTGTATGTGTCCGCTTCTCGGCATTCTCCGACATCCTCTGGTCCAGGGGCAGCAGCTGCGGTCCTGGAGGAGTTCGCAGTGGCTCGGGGTTGGTCCAGATCTCAGTGCCGGGCGTCTCCTTTCCAGTGGTCGGCGATATAGCCGGGCGTGCCGGTATTAAAGGAGAACGCACGCATACTCTGTAATAAGGATATTATATTTTATCTTTCTAACTGAAGGCTCTTCCTAACCCCTTTCCCGCTTAATATCTTGCTTTAGTTCGTAGGAACAGAAACAAACTTTTATTACAAATCTCTTACATGACTAGTCACACTCTAGGCTCGTTTTTGAAAAACAGTTACAAATACACACTCCATAAAAACGTGTTATAAAGTAGAAAACGTCGGATATATATATATTTTTGGTTCACTCCTTGGGCTGGGTCTCCTTGCTCGGCTCATTGTCCTCGTCCCCGTTCGGTTTCGATCTATAACGAGTCAGAAATGGGAGAGAACAATGAGCCAAGCCTGATGGAGATTGCACCCCGGTCAACCCAGACACACCGAACCAAGTCTGACCCATTCACCACCACATCCCTCACTTACTTGTTCACATCCTCCAGCTTCTTAAGCAGACGCTCATTCTCTCGACACACTATCTCCTGATCCCTGAGGATCGTCTCTCGCACGGTGAACAGGTGGTTGTTCTCCTGCCTCAACGATTCATTCTCCGCCATGTACAGCTTCACCAGCTCTGCTAGCTCGGAGCCATCCAGCTCAGGCAATCGCTCCAAATCCACTTTGGGAACGGGAACTCCGCCGCCACTGCTGCTTACTCGATCCAGCTGCAGCTCCAGGAGGTTATTTTCCGTGGGACCGGCACCATTTGTGGCTGCCTGATGGTGCAAATTAAGGGCTGCCTTCAAGTGGTCGTTCTCCATCTGGAGTGCATGTATGTCACGCTTTAGGCTAAGAATGAGTGCCTCTCGCGGATCCATCATGATCACGGGCTTGGTGCGTATCCTCTTCGCCCGGGAGGCATAGCGCAGAGTGTTCAGAGTTTCCGCATGATTGTAATGGGCTGGAGAAACGCAGGCGATCATCAGGGTCACTCCGTTCCCGGCCAGACTATCGGCCAGGAGCTTGGTCAGCTGGCTGTCCCGGTAGGGAATGTGACCCGATCTCTTCTTGTTGTCACTAAGCGAGGCAATGCAATAACCCAGGACCATGAGGCTCTTATTAATGTTGTTAGCCTCCTCCAAAGTCTTGCCTTCGCTCATGGTCTTCTTGGTCAGCTCACTGCCAGCCAGATCCACAAAGTTGATCTTGCCATGCTTTGAGAGGAATACACCGCCATCCGTCTGCTGATCCGATAGGATGTGGACGGTGAGTATCGTGTGCGATCGAGAGGAGTGATCATTCATGGCATGAGAGCCCACGGCACGATTTCTCATACCTTGAAGATGGGATAAGAAAAGTTAGCAGTAATAAGAAGAAAAGGAACAGGGACCTCTTAAACCTGCTGAAAATTGACCGGTCATTACAAATACCCAAAAGAACTAACCTTCTTCCAAAACGGCCAGCAGATCATCCAGTTCCTCACAGTCCACCGTAAATAGGTTTTCCACGAAGAAGCCACCAGATTTCTTGGACCAGCGCACCGCCAGCGGTTTCCTTGCACTTCCCGGATTGAGCAAATCGATTACCTAAGGAGGCAATAAAAAATTCAATTCAATTTGCGAAACCAATAACGAAATTGGAGGAGCAGAAGGGCTAAGAAAACAAATCATTGAAAATGCCACGCAAAATGTTGAAACATTTCACGCGTTGTGACAAACCACGAAAGGTGGGTGGTGGCCGAATGTTCAAGTGGTTTCCAAGGGTTGAGCGTGCTGACATCCATTAAATGGAGGTCAATGCAATGCATGTTTGGCAGGGGTGTGGCGCAATCAGTATTATGGCCAATTGCAATTTGAATTCAAATTAAACGGCCAGAGGTCAAGTCAAGCCTCTGACTTCCCTGATTGGAATTAAAACTTGAGGCCCACCGGGGGCGCCATCATACCCGTTCATTGTAGATCTCCATAAACGAGGCCTTGAGCACGTAATTGACATCCTTGCGATTCTTAATCAATTGGAAGAGGTACACAAACGAGCGGAAGATGAGGCCATGGCGCGGATCCTTGGGATTCGGTTTGCCAACGAACTGGAAAGCACAAGTTAACTAATTTCAATCTTTACCCTAGGGAAAATGTTCTTTCTTTACTCACCAAATCCGGGGGTCCTGTCAGCGTATGCGTTTTGCCGGAGCCCGTTTGGCCGTAACAAAACGCCGTACAGCTGAATCCCTCAATGCCCATCTCTATGATGCGCTTGATGCCCGAGTAGTCTAGGATGTCCTCCTGTGTGGCACCCGGCTCGAAGACCACATTGTAGGTGAAAACGCGAACACTGTCCCGATTATGGGACTTCTTCTGGCCCACATCGTGACCCTCCAGCTGGCGAAGACCCAGCATTATTTAAAGTAAAAATATTTCAGAAACAAGACTTACGATAACCTGTCCATTTCCGGGAAACTGCAGTGTTGATCCATGGCGGTCTCGTTTCTCCTTGTCGTTCAGAGGACGCACTCGCACCACCACATTGATGTTGTCTTCGGGCGTGGAGCATTCCTCGCTGCCCGTGGACTTGGAGGCTACGATTTCCAGGGTGTCGGCACTACCAATCCTGGGTAAATTACTTCGGGTCATTATACATACATATATCGCATATCGTGTGGTTTTCCCTAAAGGATTCCTATAAAATACCTGCTATGGCCTATCCCAATAAGCTAATTTAATAAATTATTACTTTGTTATTACTTTGTTTTATTGCACATCAGAAGGTTAAACTTGGCACTGAAACTTCCACAATCGCAATTAATCAATCAAAGTGAACCAAAGCAGCCCCCATTGTTTCCAATTGTTGTGGCTTCTGCGAATTCCCTGAATTTTTGTTGAATTGCCTTGAACTTGATGGAGCTCTGACGTTGACCGGCCTATAAATAACCAAGGTTAAGGGTGGCTGGCAGCAGGGCTCAGTGCTTTTTCGGGTTTTTCGGGTTTTTCGGGTTTTTCTGGTTTATTGGCGACCCTTATTTCACACTAAGTCGCAATTAGTTCACCTGAGAGTGAGTGTGGGGGGTCACATTTCAATTGGATTAACAAATTCGCTTCAACGGAATTTTATCGCTCGCTGCCTTATGGAAATATGTAAATACTTGGCACTAAATTATTGATCTCTGATTTCCACAAGTTTTTTTTTATCCCTGGTTTCGCAACCCCACAACTATCCAGCTAATTTTAGTGTAAAGAACGAAATGTTTCCAATACAAACAGTTTATTGAACTGCAAATAGGCCGGACAACGTGGCGTATGTGCGATGTGCCATCATCTTGGCGTGATTGTGTGTGGCACGGAGCTGACATTTAACTTTTTCACGTAAATGACTTGTTAAACATTCATGGCCTAATGGCCATACTACCAAAGAATCTACCGTCCACGTATATTAATCAGACATGAGTTGGGCCCGCCGTGTGCTCTTGGTAAATATTTCAGAAGGCGCCAATAGAAAAGAATTAACACGAACCCCTTGGGGGAGCGGCGTCTTAATGGCTTAAGAAAAGTTCAATCAACTTTTGGTGGTCTGGCCCTTAGTCACTGCTAAATAATTAATTGGGCAATATATATTAATACCAACGAAATAAGTAGCTTAGAGCAAAGGCTGTACTTTTTTATTTTGAAAAGTTCTGGGAAATTTGATAATTGGTTTATTAACTCAACCCTTAACTAAGCCAGAGCTTCTTCGATTTCAGAAAAGGTTGGTTTGGTATTCATATATTTCGTTTAGACTTTATGAGTTCAACAAGGATTTTCCTTCCTTTCAGAAGGATAATACTCTCTTTAGGTTATTTCTAGTTGTTTCACGTTAAGTTTCCTTTTAAGAGACCCTTAATTTCATTTGTCCATAAAAGATAATATATATAATTGGTCAGTCGTTAACATATTTGTATGCCTGAGTCGGTAGATGCCTACTTGACCAGAATGTTAATATTTGCCCGAAACAAATATCAAATAATTGCCCAGTTCCGATTTGAAAGCTACGAAAATGTAGGGTTTTTTTCGTGTCAGTTGTTTGCAAATCAAATAAAGCTTAGCGGCGAGTGAAAAACTGGAACTCTCACTTTTATTTCCCAGTCATAGAATCGCCGATTTTGAATTGCCGGCACTGTGGGAGACATTTATTTAGCCATGCAGAAGTTTAGGCAACGAAATGTCAGGCTTGATTATCTTTGGGGGCGTAATTATGACCTAACTCGCGGTGTGCATGCCAGGAAAATCCATATGCCGATGTGTACAGTTCATATGGATTTTCAAACTTCCAACTACTGGCCGCTACGCACGCGAATTCATTCGTTTTCGAAGTAAGTTTTGCCTTGGGCAGGTCGGGAAATTTAGCTAATGTACTTCGATGCCGGGGCTAGATCTAGTTGAATTATGGTCGTATACTGTATATATTTAATAAATATTATTTATGACAATTCCAAAGAGTGTGTCGTCCATCATAAGGCTATCAACGAATTCATTAATCAAAAGGCTAAAACACATGCGTGCTCGAAAATAATTATAACGCTGCTGGGATTAATCGTGTGGTATCTAGAAAAAAAAATGCTGGTTCCTCATATCCACAGACTTAATTACCAAATGACATAGGTGACAATTGCAGCCTTGCAGCCATTAAAACGAAGTTTTAGTATTACTTCCCTGAAGAGATGAGCTATAAAATTACTAAAGTTTTCTCTGGCCTCGATAATTGGGTTTGAAACTTTCATTATGGTCACCGGAGTGGAGTTTCTTGCCTGAATAATTGATGAACCTTTCGGAACCAAGTCTAACCACAAACTTAACCCAGTTGCCAGCGAGGCAAGAACCCAGGGTCCTTAACCTTAACTACGTTGTGCGGAGACCGAAATAAAAACCATCATAAATATGTCACTTTCGCTCTCAACTGCGGTCAAAGATAGGCCAGACCACATAGTCGACGCGGACTTCAATATGCTTTAATTGCAAAATCGATTTGTGTCGCGCTCGCCGAGAGCTCAACCCCCAGATCTTTGGCGATACTTGCCTTCATTTTTTTTTTTCTTCCGCCCTCCCTGCCTAAATGGAGGCTAACTGCTCGTCCGCTTGTCTGTCCGCCCGTCCGCTTGATTGCCTGTCCGCCGGACAGTTTCCCTGTCTGTCTCTCATGGATTACTTATTGTGCGTGGTCATTATGGTTTGGCTCGTGGCTTTTCCCCCGGTTTCCTTTCCTTCGCCTCGAGTTGTTCGCTTTTTAATGGATCGCCGATTAGGGGTGAGCCGGCCAGCTAGCTAGCTAGCTACTTCCGACCTGTCGTGTTATCATTACCCCCTTTCCGCCGATTCCTGTCCTGCCAAATGGTCTGATGCAAATTAATACATTTCCCCAGTACGCCCATATAGACTCATTTAATAAATAATTGTCTGTATTACGACTTTGGCCAAGGCTTTACAACGGGGAGTGTGTGTAATACGGACCTATTGCTATTAAAATTCCAAAAATAAAAGTACAGTAACCATTTACTAAACCTTAATTGATTGATAATTTAGTACAAGTTTGATGGGAAACATTTACAATTTGGGTTTAGGGACCTTATTGATTAATATTGGGTTTCTAAGTATTTCTAATAGTTATACAAATTGTACAGCTATTTTTTCTTAGATTTTTTTTCATAATTCCTTCTTGTCCTTTTTATTTAGTTTGTAGAAAAATAAAATATCGATTGCCCTTTTTATAAGACCTAAAAAATAAATTAACAAGAAACAAAGCTAACATTGGGAAGCCGAAGTTTTTAAACCCTGAAGTTGGCAATTCATGATTAAAATTATTCATAACTTTACCAAAAAAGCCTTCATTTCATTTCGGAATACGTTTCAGTACTAGTTTTGATTAACACTTACAATATTCACACAAAATTACACATTTTTTCATTGTCTAATTCAAATCGGCTGCTGATACTGATCAAGAATATATATGGTTTATAGGGTCGGAAATGACTCCTTTACTACTTTGCAAGCTTCTGACTGAAATAATTATACCCTTGATATAAAAAAGGGATAAAAATGCAATAATTTAAGACCAAATATCCTTTTTCCATTTTCGTTGCCTTCTTTTTGAGGCCTTTTTAATTGTAGCCTTTATACCATAGCAAAATATCCTGATCTTGAACCTCCTCCGCTTTACTTGACTTTCAGGGAACGATATTTTAGTAGGTATCCACTGTCGTCAAGTTCTCGCCTATTGATTACGGTGGGAAGCATCGCAATCCTTATCCCACACTTACTCATTCTCGCGTGAACGTAGAAAATACGGCGTATTCCGGGAACTACCTCCACCGCCGCTGCCGCTGCCGGTGCCTCCGCTGCTGCCCGTCCCCTTCTGCGGACTAAGACGACGCATGCCGTTGGTCAGGCTACGGGATCGTGGCACACTGCTGCCGCTTCCCGAGCCCTGACGCTGGTCCTGGCCGGTGGACGATGGCGTCTTCCGGCTGCCACGAGAGCCGGCCACGGGCGCCCGGCCCCGTCGACTGCCCGACGTACCGGCACTGTCCGCACTGCTACCGCCGCTGCTGTTCAGATGCGGAACACTGGAGGCCCGACGAACCATGGCCACCGCCTAGATGAGACCAGCTAGGCAGGATAAGTGGGCTCTTGTTTGCTCGTCGCTCGGATGTCCCGTGGACATGGCAATGTGACACGCAGGTCGGGCTAATATTCAAAAGTGTCTGCCTTTCCGCGTTTCCGGATAACCTCGCGCCGCAAAAACTCAACACGAACTGGCTGGCCAAGTTCACCAGTGTAGCCTTTTTTATTCCAGCCATCAGATTTATGGTAATTTCTACGCACGCACACCACCGACCAACCCAACTGACCGTTGCCCAGTGGACGCCACCCCCGCCCGGCACCACCTGTAATTGGACATTGTTGTGGTTGTTGATTCCACTCGCCAAAGGCAGTTCTCGCTGCGAGTCGCTGGTGCGACTCCCGGCCATAATAGCAATTAAATCAACGTGCTGTTGGTAAACAAACATGGTTGGGTGGATGGTTGGCTCCTCGGTTGCCTGCCCGGATGACCCCACCACTGACCCTGGCGCCATTCGTGCCTATTCATCGTGCGCAACTACAACAACATTGGCTGGCTCGGTGGCTTGTCGTGGCTTATTTGCATTTACTTTGGCATAATCAGAGTCGGGAACGTGGAATTCCTTTTTCAGGATATTAAGCCACGAGCATGGACGGCTGGGTTAACCCATTGTTCACAACTATTAGGGATTTATTAAGGGAGTTCCCCGAAAGGCATATGCTTGAGAAAGAGTCCTTCTTGAGGTTTTGCCAAAATAGCAAGGATTTTTCCTAGTAATCTTTACGGATTACCATGTTACCAGTTACACTTTATAAGGTAAAATACAAGTAATATTTTATAGTCGTCGTTAGACCGATATTCTATTATAAATATTCTTAAGTCTTCAGTTATTCCCGGGACTAAATGACTCTTATAAGAACAGAAGATAAAGAAGATCCTTTCTCACAGGCGGTTTAAATTCATCTTCAACCAAATTTATTTACTAATGAGTCCCTTCCCGATAAACAGCCCACAGAATTACAGCCTTGTTGATTACCATATAGATTGATGAACCAATATTAGCCCCCTCCTTGAAGGGACCAAACAAATTACGACAATTAGTTTTGATAGTGTTTTTTGTATACGTCTCTCACATTGATGCGCGTGTTGTTTATTTCTCATAATCGATTGCATTCAGATTTGCAGTTGAATTTCGATCGTGGTTTTTGTATCTAATCATAGTCATGTATATTTTTTATATGTATATTTAGTTAA
Organism: Drosophila seguyi; assembly: GCA_008042675.1. Taxonomy (NCBI): domain Eukaryota; kingdom Metazoa; phylum Arthropoda; class Insecta; order Diptera; family Drosophilidae; genus Drosophila; species Drosophila seguyi. The sequence goes on along the minus strand of VNJU01002920.1, from coordinate 77,825 downwards.
GAACTATGTTTTGGGGACTGCTATGTATAAGTGAAGGCCCTTATTGCCTAAGTGTTTAATGGGATCTCCCGCGTACTCTAGCTATTTTACACATCTCAATATTTATATACAGTGTTAGTACTTATCGAAGTAGATATACATATATAATTATATATAAGCTTGCTGCAGATATCTGAATTAACATTAGCTTAGCTTACGCTCCCTTCGCGGAGAGCATCTTTGAGCCTGGGTTCGTACAATCATCCTCTTCGATCTTCACATATACGTTATTTATAAATATATATATATAGAGGGTTGTTTTTGTTTTTTTTAGTAGTTTAGATAAAGTTATATCTCGTTCCCAGCTGATTACCGGAAATGAGCGACTAAATATTTTTTATTAATTAATAAGCGTAATCCATTCTGTAGTGGGGTTTCTTCTAGTTATGGTTGTTTATCGTTCGTGGCTGCTGCGAGGAGGAACCAAGGATGCCGTCAGTGCCAGTCCCAGCTTCACTGGGGATTTACGCCCTGGTAGGAGCCCTCGGAGTACTTGGGCCGGCATTCGGCGCAGAACCACTTGCCCTGCGGCGCCACCATTATGCCCACGCACTCAAAGTGAAACCACTCGATCAGACAGTTGTCCCCGTCGCAGGCAATCATCTCGGACACTTCGTCGTAGGGGCAGCGACAGTAGCAGTACACAGATTCACCTTCGCGGGCGAGGCGTGCTCCGGCTGGTGGCCGAATAGGGTAGCGGATGTTGTTGGCCTTGAAGTACTGCAGCGTGGCAAATCCGGGATTGGGCAGCAGGGCAGGTGGAATGGGTTGATTGAAGGCCGTGGCTGTTGGTGGCGGCGGTGGCGGTGGCTGCACCGGAAGGGTCACCACTGGTGGCGCCAGCAAGCCAGCTGATGACGGTGCTGGCTGCGGCGTTGGCACCAAGCTGGTCACATTGACCTCAACATCCTCGTCGTCGGAGCTGCTGTCACTGCTGTCCGTTGGCGGAGCCGTGGGCAGCAAACTTGGACGGATCTTAAGGGTTGGAATGGGTGGCAAGTGATCCTCTCGATCCGGCTTGTGACGTTTCGCTGGTCGAGATCCGCCAGCGCCGAGCAGTGACCTCTGCTTGCTCCTCTTCCGGGAAGATCCTGCCAGAGGGGTTCCGCCATTGCTATGGGAGTGAGAATGGTGATGGCTACTATTGTTATTGTTCCTGCTGCGCTGTTTGGGCGGCGTTGGCAAATCCTCCTTGGCCCAGGTCAACTGTGGCGGCGGCTGCGGCTTAATCAGTTGCATTCCAACCTGCAACGGCGGCGCCAATATGGCGCTCATGTTCTCATCGTCGCTCGTGTAGCCGTAGAACTTGTTAGGTCTTCGCTGGCGCTTGGATCGCTTCAGTTGGCCATCGGCATCGGAGCAGCTGCTGCCCTCACTTCGCGGCGTCACTGAGGGCTGTAGGTGGCGATGGGTTAGGGGAGTAATGGGAAACAGAGGCGACTCCTGCTGGTGAGTCGGCATAGGAGTGGGTGGCTCCAATGGCGCCACCATGCCGGCCATCGATGACAATCCGGACATTGCAGACGAACCCGGCATCACATCCATGGGGAGCGGCGTACTGGCGACCATTGGCGGCACCTTGCCCGATTTGCACGTTGACTTTCGTTCTCTCTTTTTTTTCTTATTTCTCACCCTCTCCCGCTTCTCGGCAAACGCAAGCGCCTCCTCCGGAAGTGATGGGGTCGATGGGCGACTGTTCTCCACAATATCGTAGTTGTTGCTCGGTCCCAGGGGAGCGTGCTCCGCAAGGAGAGCCTCGCGCTTCTGCGTTAGCAGCTCGTTGGCCAGCTTCTGGGGATGCGGATCGTAAAACTCTTCATCCGTTTCCGAGATAGCACTATCAAAGTCAGACTCATTATATATCGGGGGCTGTGGTGATGGCGGAAGAGGGGCTGGATTATCCTCAGTCAAGGCCGTCACATTGATGTCCATGTCCTCCTGACTGCGCTCAGCCTGCTCACCCCGCGTAAACAACTCGGCGCCCTTCTTGTGCTTCAGGGACCTCTTGCGCACGCGCTTCTGCGGAGAGCTGGAAGCGTTGTTAGAGCTATCCGAGTCGTCCGAGTCATCGCTGGAGCTGCTGCTGTTGCTGGAACTGCAGCTGCAATTGGTGCCGCAGGAGCAGCTCGAAGAATCGGAGTCAGAAGAGCTGGAACAGCTTGAAGAGTCGCTATCGCTGGAGGCATGACCACCGCCAGGCTTTTTGGTCGCCGATTTAGGAGTAGACTTCTGCTTGACCGGAGAGGGCGGAGGAGTGCGATGCAGCTTGCAGTAGTCGTGATCCGACCAGGCCACATGGATCTTTGCTGGTGCCTGACTGAGAATGTTGGTGTCACTTTCTTCTTCCTTAACTGGCGCCGCCGCCGTCTCTTCGGGGATGGCTGCCTGATTTTGCAGAAGGTTTTTCCAAATGGAGACATCCATTTCCTCTTCATCTTCCCTTTTGGCATCGCCTTCCCCTTCGGGCTTAGGTCCATCCTGCTCGTCTTTCTCTTCTTTTTGAACCTCTTCAACGGCTGGTTGGTCCGTGTCCTCCAGTTTGGGCTTGCTGTCCATCGGCTCGTCGGCGTCACTTTCAGAGGACGGTGACAGCATCACCTTCGGCATGTCCAGGTCATCCACAGAGGATCGCATCGGCAGCGTTGCTGGCTGCTCTTGGTGGCTACTTCGTGGAGCGTCCGAGTCACTGTCATCGCTGCTGTCCGACTCCGAGAGATTCGGAGCAATAAGATTGAGGTCCTCAAGGGATTCCTTGCTGCGTTTGGATTTCTTGCGCCGCTTGCGATTCTCCGACTTGCCGTCAGGCGTCTCTTTCACCGACTCCTTGTTGTTGTCGGAATCCTCTTTCTTGTTCGTATCCCTACTTTCGCCGTCAGCCAAAGGTTTTTCCTCAGCCGGTTTTCCATTCGGCGTTTCCTCGTCGCCAGACTCCTTTTTTATCACCTCCTCCAACTTTTGGCCGTCCGCTAAAGCTTCATCCGATGACGCCAACAGAGCCTCATGCGGTGGCTCCTTTGCCACGTGACTGCTGGCGTGATTTAAGAGCAGTTTGCGCGAAACAAACTTCTCCTCGCAGCCCTCCTCGGTGCAGGCGTAGCGGAAGTCGCCCGAGTGCATCCGCTGGTGGACCTCCAGGTAAATGGCCTTGCTGAAATTAAAGCCGCAATCCTCGCACGGAAACTGCACAGGCGGCACGCAAAAGTGATAGACATGGCGCCAGCGCTTTTGTAAGCATTTCTTGCAGCTGGCACTCTCGGTTCCGTGCTTCCAGAACAGATGCTTGGAAATGTCCTGCTTGTTCCTGTAGGCGATGCCACAGCGATAGCACAAATGCAACAGCTTGTGCTTCCACACGTGAGCCGAGAGCTTCGATTGGCTCTGGCAATCCTCCAGGCAGATGTCGCACGCTTGGTGCTGCTTCCTCAGGTGCACCATCAGCCGGAAAGCGGAGGGCAGGGGCGCCACCTCGCAGAGACAGCATCGGAACTTTAGGTCATAGATACTGCCGCCCACCTCGCCGGGACAGATGTGACACAGGATCTCGCTATAGCTGTAGAAATTCATCTGGCACATGACGCACGTAATGTTCGACTTTATGTGCAGCCTCCGGTTGTGCGTGTACAGCTCCTTGTGCGTAGAGGTTACGAACCGGCAGGTGAAGCACTCGTAGATTCGCTCGTTGAAGTGCTCCGCATAGATGCCGCTCTCCACGCTGCAGCAACTGGCAGAATTCAAGTACTCCTGCTCGAGAAGGGGCAGGAAGCTCTTCAGTCGGCCCACAATCGTCTCGGCATACAGCTCCTCGGCCGTAATGCTGTCCACCGTCGCCGTAAAGCGGTGCTGGCTGATTAGGTGCAGCACCAGCTGCTTTCCGTTGACAGCGATCCGGCGCGCATGGTTGCAGTACAGACACGCGGAATACACCGACTTTAAACACAAGCGAACAAAATCCACCATTGAGAATCGGTCCAGCGGGCGATCCAATTGCAGATCCACAGTTGGCGTCTCAACTCCAGCCACCAGTATGCCATCGGCCGGAGGAGGCGGAGGAGGGGGAGGAGGCAGAGGCAGAGATGGCGGCAAAATAGGCAGCGTATGGCCTTCCTGGCCTTCCTGCAGAGGTCGTATCAGCGATTCCTCTGACAGTTCCACTTGCTGGTCCCTATTTTCCTCAAATGCCGGACCATTCAAGGTGTCATCTATGTCCATGCAATCACTGCCGAGGCTGTTGCGACGCTCTGCATCGGGTTGATCTTGAAATTCACTGATCACAGCTGGCGGCGGTGGTTGGGGCAGGTTCAAGTGATTGTTATGATTGTTCGTGTTGTTATGGGGCGATGCAGGCGGAGTCAGGGACCAGCGACGCTGCTCGTCCGGCTGTGGCTGCTGTTGCTGCTGCTGCTGGAGGCGAGCGTCCGCCGCTTGGGCCATGATATTCTCTTCGGCTCGGGCCATAATCTCCTTGGCCTGCTTCTTTGTTATAATATCCGCCTTTGTACGCTCAATATCCAGCTTGGTGCGCTCCAATTCGGCCAGAACACGATTCAGCTTGGACGCAGGCGAGTCATCAAAGTTGAATATTGGCGGTGGTCGTGTTGGCTGTGGCCCCGTTGGAGCTGCTTCCGTTGGCAAATCCTCCAGCGGAGCCGCTATCATCGGCACATCATCGGGCGGCGCTGGCGCAGCTTCCTCTGCGGGTTGCGAAAAGTCCATCTCCTCCTCTTCCGTGTCGGTGCTGCTTAGAGCAGCATCCACAGACTTCTGGAACTCCTTAGGTACCCGCAACATAATTTTGGGCACCACCAATTTGGGAATGGGAGGCGCTGCTGGAGGCTCTGCGAGGGGACCAGGCGCTGGAACTGCAAAAAGAGAATAATGTTGAAGGAATATGCTTTAGTTAAAGGAAACTTGTGCCACTTACTGTTCTCCGCTAGGTAAAATTGCTGGGGTTGCGCTTGAAACTGCAGTTGCTGATCCATGTCCGGTTGCATTTCTACGGGAGGAACATTGGAGTCCTGCACAGGTGGCGGAGCAGGCGGTTCTGGCGGCTTTCGCATCTTTCTACGCCGCTTGGCCGGCGCCCGTTTATTATTCCGACAGCCGACCGCATGGCCACCCTTTTGGCCACACAGAGTGCACGGCTCCATGAACTGCGAGCAGTCGTGTGTCTCGAATTCGGTGCCCTCCAGGAAGGTTGATTGGCAGCTGCAACAGATGAAATGTGAGGGCCGATCTCTCTGTTCCCGCTGCAGCATCCACATTTCCTTGGCGAAATGGTGCTGGTCGATATCGTGCTTGTTCTCCAGATGCAGGGACAGCTTCTCGGTAGTGTGGAAAACGTGGGAGCAGTACAGACAGAAGGAAAGCTGATGCGAGTCCCGCATGTGCTTAAAGAAGTTCCAGCACTGAAAGACATTGCTGCACTTTCTGCAGCGGAAGTACCGCTCCTTGTTCAACGGCAACGTAGAGCTGCCCGTGCTAACGCTGCTAGCAGGTCCTTGGCACTGGGCCTGATGCTCGTTTAGCTGCTGAAAGCTCTCGAACTCAAACTGCAGATTGCACTTGGCACAGTTAAGGAATTGGCTATTAGCGGGTACGACCGATGGACCCACAAGGGGATTGCCCTGGAGGCGCTGCAGTAGCAGCGAGGAAGAGCCGTCCGATTCGTCCTTCGGCTGCTGCTGCTCTGGCTGGTCCTGCTGCTGATCAAGCTGGCTGACGGAGGAACTTTTGCTGCGCCTGCGCTTCGAGGAAAGCTTCAGCGTCGGCACCCTTGCACTCTGATCAGTTTCCGGATGATCAATAACCAACTGGGGCTGCGAAGCAGAACTTATTGTACTGCTCCCGCAGCTGGTGCTCCTGCTTCGGCTCCTACGAATGGGTAGGACCCGAGAGAGGGACAACTCCTGCGGAGCGGCTGTCGGCTCTGCATCAACGCTGGTGCCAGTGTGGTTTGTTATCACAGACAGTTGCTGGGGCTCTTCTGGCTCCATTTCATCTCTTTCCTGCTGAAGCTCCTCGGCATCCTCAGTTTCCTCGTCATTGTTTTCTTCTTTCGCAGACTGATGGGCTCCGTTCAGTTTGATTGGAGACACTACATCAGCAGCAGCTCTGCCCTTTGACTTGACGCTCTCCCCCAGATGATCCTCTTCGGACTCCGACTCAAGGTTAATGGCTCCGATGTGCGCATCCCCATTTTCGCTGCTTGGTAAATCTACGTGGTCCAAATCCATGGTCAAAGAGGGCGAGTCCACAGTGTCAGATTCCTCTAACATAAATTCTCGTGTGGGTTGCGGTGTCTTTTCTTGAACTACATCTGCAGAAACCGCATCACCAACTGGATCTTTATGGAGTTTATTTGTGGGCTGGGACTCGACCTCTTCTGCCTTTTCCACTTCTTCTTCACTGTCTGGAACTGGGCTGTTGGCATCCTTAAAAGACTGAAACTCCTCATCAGCCTCACTCTCTGAATCCGTTTCCAGGTATATTACAGGCGGGGGAGTCACTTCGGCCTTTACTTTGGCATCTGCCAAGCTTTCATCATCTTCTGGAAGCTCTTTTGGGACATCATCGACCAGCTCTTGCTTCTCAGACTCAGGGTATGCTACACCGGGAGATGCTGCTGTTTTGTTGCCAAGATCTTCATCTTCAACATGGACAGGAGATGCCTTTATTGAATCGGCGTCATCCCTCGCTACATCTCTTGACTCTCGTGTATCGCTGCTGCTCTGGCCATTTGCCAGGTTAAAGTCTATCACGTCATCTGCGCTCTCTTTCCGCTTTCCATCGGTAGCTGCGTTGTTGTTGTCGTTTGCAGTCTTCTCTTCCTCCGCCTGGCCCAGCGCAGGATGAGGGTCCTCGAAGTCATCTTCTTCGCTGCAGGCAGTACCCGCTCCAGCTTCAGCACCCGACCGAGCTTCTGTTCCCGCGTCTCCAGCATCTTTTGTAGACGTAAGCTTGGTTTGTTGCTGATCCAATGCTTCCATCATATTTTCTGCATTCACACGCTAAAAAAAAACCGAATCGTAGAAAACAAACCGGGCGTTAATCGATTAAACGCACTTTGATGGGCAAAATGTTTATAGTTTTTTATTACCTTTGCATGCCGTTTGCGTTGAATCCGTTCCGGTTCTCGCTCTTTCTCTCTGTGATTTCCGTAGCGTTCTCAACACAACTGAAAGCGAAATGAAATAAACGAAAACGGTTTTATAATATGAAATATTCGGATTGGCAGAAATCTCCATGATGTTGTGATAAAATATGCGTTTATGCGGGTCTAAAAACACGACTTCACTGATCTATATTTTAGCTGCATAAACATTGTAAATACAAAAGTTAAAAAAAGTCACCGGTCATTCTGAGTATGCAGCCCTGGCACAAAAGCAAAATAGCAAAGCAAAATAATTGAAAATACCGAAATAAATGGTAGGAAAACGAAAAACGACACAGCGAGAGCCACTTTCCTCTAAAAATAAACGAATTTACTTAAAATATTCTTGGAATGATACTACAATCACATGTACAGCAATTATGCACGTTTATTTACCTGCTCCTCTCCTCCTGTTGTTGTTCTTGCTGCTGCTGCTGTTGCCGTTTTTTTTTTTTTTGCCTGTTGTTTTTGCTGTACCGTGCTTAGGTAGAATTTTCCCACAAAGCGCGGGTGAGCGACAAGCAAGAGCGGCAAAGAGAGGAAAACGGCGGCGAGAGAGACGGGCAAAGGAGATGATTTTACGCGCGCAAACCGCGAAGAGAACGTACACCAAAACAACAACCGATTTCACGGAAGTTTGCTGCACAACTGAACCAAGAGACCGAAACGAGAGATTTGCCCAGCGGATTGGACGAGACTGAACAAGAACGGCACCCTCCACCCCTCCTTAGAGTGCTCGTCCCTGCGCGCCCCAGACGGGCGCTCTGCTTATACAATTTGCGCCTGGTTTCAATTGTTTAATAACACACCAGGACTCTTCACGCGTTGCGCAATATTATTTCACAATAGCGACCAATCCTCTAGCGCAATCCAGACTTTTCGCCTTTTTGCGCGTCTCGGTAACGGGGTAAAAAATTTTCTTCTTTTTGCACGTCGCCGACCACGCTTCTCATTTTATATTCTGCTCACTTTGTTCGCGTTCCCTTCCACTGCGTATTGTGTGCAACACTTTAAGTATTGTATGTGGCCTGCTAATGGCGCAAAATTGCAGGGAAATACGCTCGAATTACGTGAGAAAAACAACTTTTTAGCAATATTTTTCGCTTTTGCAGCCATTGAAACACGCGCAGAAGCTAGGGATGGCAGACGTTTCGATAGCTCGCGCAGCGTGCTGGTGTGACTGCCAAAAATGCAACCCTGTTGGGAGCATTGCGTAGGGTTCAATGTCGATATATCGATAGACAATGTATAACTGCTAAATGTAACTAATTATTAATTTATTCGCAGTAATTAAAACTATAATACTGTGTAATTAATGAAAATTGTAATATTTTCGTTGCACATGCTTTTATTTAAACGATTTCATTGATTACTCTTTCGTGCGTTCAGCTATCGATATCTTTTTGCCAGCCCTGAGTCGAGGTACTTCGATTTTTCGATTTGACAAGCTCTTTCCGTTTCCTTTTCGCGTGAACGTCCAACATGAGAGCCAAGGGATTGGTTAGTATTTAGCAAAAAAATGCTTAAAATGATTGAATTTTGCGGTTGAAATGTGTAAAACAACGCCGCAGACGCCCGGCGCATGCACGGCATTAGTTGGAACTACTTAAAATGAGCAATTTCTGTGTCAAAAAGCAATGACAAGGAACGCAGTGTCGTGGACTGAAAGTTTGCCACTTTTCACAAAGAAAATGGGGGCTATTAGCCAGCTAATATAAATAGATACTGCAGCACAGAGTACCAAGCTGTGGCCCTGCCAGTACTAGTCCCTTTGAAGGCTACACAGAATTAATGGACAACTTCGCTGCGTCGCCGAAAACATAACCTAGAAAAAACCAACCGACAGAACTGCCATGCGTGTGTTTGTGTTTGCCCGTTCGTCGCCGCCTTTGTTTACAAAGAGCGATTCCACTAATCTATATCTATCTGTTTCAGTTGAAGGAGTACGAGGTCGTGGGCCGCAAGCTGCCCAGCGAGAAGGAGCCCCAGACGCCGCTCTACAAGATGCGCATCTTCGCTCCCGACAACATTGTCGCCAAATCCCGCTTCTGGTACTTCCTGCGTCAGCTGAAGAAGTTCAAGAAGACCACCGGCGAGATTGTCTCCATCAAGCAGGTGTACGAGACGTCGCCGATTAAGATCAAGAACTTCGGTATCTGGCTGCGTTACGATTCCCGCTCGGGCACCCACAACATGTACCGCGAGTACCGTGACCTCACCGTCGGCGGTGCCGTGACACAGTGCTACCGCGACATGGGCGCCCGCCACCGTGCCCGTGCCCACTCCATCCAGATCATTAAGGTGGAGTCGATCCCCGCCGCCAAGACGCGCCGCGTGCACGTCAAGCAGTTCCACGACTCCAAGATCAAGTTCCCTCTGGTCCAGCGTGTCCACCACAAGGGCAACAGGAAGCTGTTCTCGTTCAGGAAGCCAAGGACCTACTTCCAGTAGGTAGGATCACCCTGCTACCGATCGGAGTGCACTGCGTGCGCTTTTACCTATGACTTAGTGGATTTTTCAATAAATGAGAACGTTGAAGAGTAGTCTTTTGTAAAATCCTAGCTTTATTTAAGTTCTCCGCACGCGTAGATTACGATCTTCTGATTGGGCGTTCCCGATTTGGTGCCGCAGCGCTCCATCTTGCGTACAACCTCGGCGCCGCTGATGACATGACCGAAGACCACATGCTTGTTGTCCAGCCAGTCGGTTCTGTTTAGGGTTAAATGATTTAATTGGTTTAATTATCAAGGATAATGACTGCAGACTTACTTTGTGGTGCATATAAAAAATTGTGAACCGTTTGTGTTGGCTCCCGAGTTGGCCATGGACAGAGTCCCGAAGCTGTTGTGTTTCAGGTTGAAGTTCTCGTCATTGAACTTTTTGCCATAGATGGACTTGCCGCCAGTGCCATTGTTATTAGTAAAATCGCCTCCTTGACACATCTGGGAAAAAAAAATGTGCCTTTAATAACAGGGAACTAGTTATGGCTAGCTTAGCAACTTACAAATTCCGGAATCACGCGGTGGAAGGAGCAGCCCTTGTACCCGTAGCCCTGCTCGTGTGTGCACAGCTGTCGGAAGTTCTCGGCTGTCTTGGGAACCACATCTGCCCGCAGTAGCATCACTATGCGACCCGCATCGTTGCCACCAATCCGCACGTCAAAGAACACCTGTGGGTTGCGCTTTTCCGCCTTTTCAATGACTGCCGGTCCGGTAGAGGGGGTTTCTTCAACCTTCTCCGGCTCTGCTTCTCCTTCCGCCTGAAGGGTCGCGCCGGCATGCTTCTGCAACCAATCATCATCTGCCCAAACGGGTTTGAAGCTGTCCTCTTTCACACGCACGGGTTTGGCCAAGTTAACGCGAATTGTGCGGCCACATAGCTCGGAATCGTTCTGGAAAGGATGTACCATATAGTGTTTTATACAAGGGTCTCTGTGTTTTCATACTTACCATGTTATCTATCGCAGAAGCCGCATCCTCGCCCTGTTCATACTCAATGAAGGCGAATCCTCTGTGTCGCTGGGACTCATAGTCCACTGGCATCTGGATGTCCGCTATGTCTCCAAAGGGTATGAAGGCATTGTTCAGAAGCCTTTCTGTGACCTCGTCCGCCAAGCCGCCCACATATACCGTCCGCTTATCATTTGACATGGCCAATAATTGTTAAATTTATTGCGGTATTTGTTATTATTTTGTTTGTTTAATTCCGGTAGTGTGCTCGTTTACTTATTTGCCAATAACGCCGAAACTGACCAGAAAAATACGGATTTAACTGGTTCAGAGAACTGGCCACATTTATGCGCAGATAAAAACGTTTTTAAGACTGTTTTAAATTTGTATTCTTCACCCCAAAAATAACCCCGAGCGGAATGCAAAACACTGCCGAGTACGAAAATTTAATTGTTAGTGGGTAGATGGATAAGCCATATAAAGAGACTACATTCGTGTAGATAAGACTTTTTAAGCCAGAGCTGCCAGACTTGACGACAGAAACTGCGCTTATAGACCAGCGCTACCACCCTTTATGAATTGCCTTACATAGCTGTCAGCTACGGCACTCGGATTAAGACGTCACGCCCGTTGAGTTTTAAAATTATTTATTGTTATTGATAAGACTAAACTAAGATTACGTTAGCACTGCTCCACTCTCGTTACCACAGAGGCCATCCATGTTCGTGGTGCAGGTGGAGCCAACATTGAGATTTTGCACGCCGGCCAAGGGCCACAGGAGATGGAAGACGCTCAAACAGTAGCCGGGCACATAGGCGAAGGATGCGTATAGGAAGAGGGACATGCAGCTGCCGAGCAGGACGTCTATGGAAGAGAAAGCAGAAGATTGTTACTCTTCTGTGGAGGCTCAGGTCGTGTGTTCACTCTGCGCCATGACTAAGACCCGCAAACTGACCGACCAAACGACCGGCGTAGATAAGATATCGATGAGCAAAGACAATCACAAATTGCGTAGGTTTTGTTCGTGATGTGTAGGAGGACAAGTACTCACTGAGGAAAACCTTCTCCCAGGGCTCACAGATGGCGATCTGTGTGTTTAGCTCGTAGAGCAAATACAGCCATTTCACATAGCGCTTGCATTTGGCATAATCCTCGGCCAGTTTTTCGAACATGTTGAACTATAGAAACTACAAGCTGGGAGCGGTATCAGGCGACGTATCGTCAGTTTCAGGGTGCGCGGCGAACTAACCCCGTTGCCGTCGTCGTTTCAGGTGAGGTGAGGCACCTGGTGCCTCCGTACCCAGTACCCGTCATCGCTTATCATAAATACGAACCGTACACTACACGCTCTTTTTCTATAAGTACATATACACACATTTTTCGGGCTGTAAACCAAATTAAATAGATTATATTTGCGGCAACAGTGTTTCCTCTTCTTTTTTTTTTTGCCGCCAGTTTTTGAAGGCGATAAAAATCAGTCCGTTCGGTTAGGGCTGCAGTTCTAAACTGATAAAGCAGCTCTCATTCCATTCCGCTTGGCAGGGGGATAGCCTCTGGCATTTCAATTTGGGTTCGCGTGCTCTGAATCACACCACCACCCGGTGGCACTTGTACTTGCGCCTATACCCCCATGTGCTTGCACTGGAAAGGGAAAGCAGGTGCGATTAGGAGAGAGGAGTGATAGCACTTGATTTTCTCGTAATCTTGTATGTAACACGGTTTATATTAGTTTACGGTTGTTATTTACGACTTATTGAAGTATATTTTTACAGTTTGCATACTGTTAAGTTACATGTAAAATTATGCTGAATATTAAGAGATCCTAAAATTTATAGAACTCCTTATAGATTCTGTAATTGTTTATGTCTTGTCACAATTAAAAACTGTATATAGATATAAAAAATATATGAATAATACAAATATAAATACAATTTCATGAATCACACTGATAACGCCAAAAGCCCCTAAATGTAGTGATTTTATTTGATTTTGCGGGTATTTAACTGACTTTAATGACATTTTTAGATATAAGGTTAAACGTTAGAGATCCTTGTAATTCTGCATAAATTCTTACAACTAGAATTATTCTATCAGTTTTGCTCACAATTTAAATTGAAATATCCATTTATAACAGTGGCACCATGGACATCAGGAACAGCCACACCGATATTACATCGTTTACATGGGCATGCAGGTGTACTGCCACGCAGAACTCCACCGAGGCGTCATTGTTGTAATGGATGCAGGTCGTCCGAATGCGTTCCGATATCGCCGCCAGATTGGTATAGGCAAAGTTGAGGGTGAAGCCGTAGAGCTGTGTGGTGCAAAAGCAGGAGCGGGGTTAGTGATCGATTGGAAGATAGTGATTGATGAGCGGGCCAGAGATTGGGTAGAGTCGTGACGAATCACTGATAACCGTGGAAAGTGGTCAATGGCAAAGTCTATAAAACTTAGGTAATATTTAGAATTTTTGTAGTTACAAGCAAGAAGGCTGGGCTAAAGCGTTTGCTAAAAATTCGACACAACACAATAAAACAATTAGGTCACAAAGATAAGCAATGGTCATATAACATATTACGCTGATAATCATTTCACCAGTTTTCAGTTAAACGCATTCATTTTTAATGGGACTTTGTGCCGATTGGTCTGAGCTCATTATCATTTAAAATAATGTTTTCTTATATTTTAACATAAAAATTAAGACATAGGCACATTTATCATGTCTAGAACAATGATTTTTGACACTATAATCTAGCTGCTTATTGATTATATTTTATTATTTATTTATTTATTATACAGACCAAGAAAGAACTTACCCTGTAATTGGGAAACTCTCGTTCCAGCTGCTCGCTATAAACGGGCTCATCATAACGGCCTCGGGAAAAGGTGGCCAGGCTTTCCATATCGCTGAGGATTTCCTGTAGGCGCGGCTGAAAGGCTCTGAAGGGATTCCATGTATTTAATAGTATTATCAATATAATAAGGGGGAAATACCTACCGATTCCAGACAGTCTTTCTGGTGGTGCGCCACGCACTGATCTTCTTCATGATCTTTCGTTCGATGTGCTTTTGCAGCTGACTAAGATCATTGCTTCGCTTATACATATAGTCCAGCTTCTGGACGCAACTCTGGGGGGCAGGAACGCGTCGGCTAAAGAGTGGAAACCAGCAGGAGCCGTCCTGCAGGTTGAAGTTTGTCATGCTGACGCGGTTTTCCGTTTGAATATTAAAGAATATCTAAAAGTAATACAATTAATCAATTACAACGAAAAGATTAAAAATTCATCCTACTTACATTGTGTTTTCCAACTAAGCAAAAGACGCGTCTCAGTGGACAATAGACATCCTGCAGTTGATAGCGCTTTCCCGATGCTGGCGACACCAGGAATAGCTCGGCTGTCTCTGGCTGGCGGAAGAGCACAAAGGAGCACTCGCCCTGGGGACAGCCCACGCCCAGGATGAGCCAGCACTCCATACCCAAGGCTAGCAGATAGTTGCAAAGCAGGACACCCAGATCCTTCACCGAGCACCAGGTGCTGTCCAGCAGGGTCTGATTGTCCAGCCAAACGCCGCGGAAGCCCTGACAGGGGTCGTAGGTGCGGAACTGACTCAGCAGGGATACGAAGCGGCAGGAAATCTCCACGGGATTTTCTCCACTGGCCACTGCCGGAGGCAAGGGAATGGCATCCAGTAGCCTAGTGAGGCACACCCTCTTCCCCTGGGCGGTGCACACCAATGGCTCGACATAGCGCTTTGGCTGCGGCAGAAGTTGCAAGAGCTCTAGCTTCCTCTCGCCGAGATAATGCTGCAATTGTGGCATCTCGGCACAGGCCAGGGCGCTTGAATGGAGCGGCATTAGGTCTCCTTTACTCGGCTCGATGCTTAGGTAGAACCACAAATGTACGGCTTCCTTAAACTCGGGATACTGATCCGTGGACATGTTGGTCACGGAGTCGATCAGGGGCCGCTTGTAGCCCACCAGAACCTTTGGCATGCACAACTCAATGCAGCCCTCGAACTGGTTATTGAAAGGGTTAATAACCTAGGATACAAAGGAGGTGGATTTGCTTACCTTTCGACTGACCAGGAGAGTGTTGATGGGCACCCGAAACTCGCCCAACCAATTGCACTGGACGCGCTGGTACAGATCGGATGCCTCGTCGCTGTACTGCTGCTCGATTAGCTCATCGAACAAGGTGATTTTGAGATCCTCGCGCAGATCGCCGAACTGGCTGTGGATCTGCAGCTGCAGTTGTTCGTTCCAGGTGGGATTGCTGCCCTCGGCGGTGCGACTCCGACACAAACGCTGTCCGTAGCTCAGCGTCACAAAGGGTCGGACATTGGAGTACATGAGAGCTGCAGGGGATGCTGAACAATTGGAAATCTCAGGCAGGGTTAAAGATTTAGGTACTCACTTTGTGTCACAAAGAGACTGGTGCTCATATCGCCACCGAAGCTGGTGCGTCGCTCATTGATGTTCAGGATGTGTCGACTTCGCACTGGCACCCCAGTGGCCCTCACCACATGCAGCGAAACGTTAAAGTGCTGGTAAAGAGCATGCATTGCCTGGGGGCCAGACCAAACCGATGGCTCTCGGGGCAGGGACTCTGGTTGCTGTTGGAAAACAGAGCCGAGGGCACGCCAAAGGGCCGTCCATCCCGTGGTTGAGGCATGATCCGAATCCTCGGCCAGTAGGAGCAGGGGCAGAGGCGTCTGTAGGGTCTTTGCTCTTCGGGCACTCTGACTGCTAATCACCTCGTAGAGGAGCTTAAGGAACTTGCGGCCGCGGTGCTTGTGCAGATCGATGGGATTCCAGTAGGTTCCTTGATCTAAAAGTTGGCCAAGGGCATGGTTATCCGGCAGCGGCTCCTCCTCCGTGATCTCGTGCTCCAGGGAGGGCACAAAGCGCAGCTGCTTGGTGTGCAGATTCCGTTGTTGATGGCGGGAGCGGAGTAAATGCAAACGCCTGTCCTCCAGAAGTGTGTCAATGTCACAGAATTGGAGCTGCTGCTCGAGGAAGATCAAGGGTGGCAGCGTGCTCTGTCGAATCCTTCCGTTTGGTGCTCTGGGACCGACCAACTCCTTGGAAGCTTCCGGCAAAACGCGGAGCTTTGGAGGGATCAGCTTTTGTCGCAATGCAACCGGAAGTCTTTGGACATCATCGAGGCCGTGTTCACCTCCCAATCCTTCAGTGGAGCGGTAGTCGTAGAACACATAAACGTCGCCCGCCAGTTGCGGGGAGACTGAGGATGAAGTCCGGAAACTTAGCTTCTCTTGGACTGCATCATCCTTGGAGTTTATCAGCAAGGGCGTGGTCATCTGGGCCAAGCGGCGACTTCTAGGCGTTAGAGTGGATTTTTCGTAGAGCTAAAGGGTAAGCAAATTATAATATGATATAATCATGATTAAGAAAATATATTATTATATATATATTTATTTTACTATATTATTACTATAAAGAAATAAGAATAAATTCAAAAACCAAGAAAATTTCTAAGAAATTTCTTGTATCATAATTCAATACATTGTCTATGAACTTCTAAATACAATGCACATAATATAGAATCTCAAGATTACAGGAAATACAATTAAAATTGTAAATTTTCTAATTATTATAACCAGTTTTACTGCATCCCATTAATACTATACATTAATGAATTGCCGCCTAAGATAACAACGCCTAAGAATATATAGCATACTTTAAAGGGTTGCAAATTAAATTTATATAAAACCCAGATATGACACAAATTAAAGAACCTAAGAATATTACAAATACACACCCAAATATTTAGGTTCTCCGGCAGCGTCCTCTCCAGCAAAACTCCCATGCACTCGTTGATGGTGATCTGTAGATCCGGCTCCAGGCGATAGCTTCTGCTCTGGCCCACGAACTCTCCATCCAGGAAGATCTTCAGGAAGTAGTTACGGGCCTTGGGCAACTGCGCACTACTGCCCGGGATATAGATACTGGCAGCTGCCTCATCCGCATGCTGGCGCATGACCTCCACAAACGGCTCTACGGGATCCTTGAAGGCCTTGTCGTACTCCTTTCGCAGGTTTGCCATGGTCCGATCGAACTGGGGCTTGCGAGGCGGCTTTGCTTGAGATGGGGATTGCCCACTCTTGGACCTTTGCTCGGTCCACAGACGCTGACGGGTGTAGAAAACCTCCAGTTGCTCCCGATACACCTCCGCCAGATCCGTTTCGAAGCTCTCCTTCCAGGCGGAATACGAAGCTTGCAAGTCGGGCGGATGGACTACACGGAGGCCCAGTTGGAAGCGAGTGCACTGAAACTGCTGCTGGCGGCGGAGTTCCTTAAGCTTGGCCCACTCCTTCAGCAGACGCTTGAGAAGATTACGTTCGGCGGCCGACTCCGAGTAGTAGCGTTGTCGCAAATGCTGGGTTAGCTTGAATTGACGCTTCACCTCGGAGGTCTGATCCTCGCCAGCGGAGGCGAGCAGCTTGATGGCGACCTGCCGGGCAATATCCAGTTCTTCTCTTAGTTTCCGGCAGATCCGGTGTCTCCTCTGATAGGTGTACACGTCGAAGAGATCCTCCAGCTGCTGGGCCAGTCGGTGCTCCTCCATCAGTTGGGGATGCAAGCTAAATCGGAGTTGTTTAAGGGTCAACTTCAAGCAGCGCCTGTTGGGCAATCCCTGGAAATGATCTGAAGCCATTGGCTCAAAGAATACGCTCTTGAACTCCCTGTGGCAAACGCTGCGATACAAGGTGTTGTCCATTAGGAACTGCGGGGGATCCACCTCACTCAGCTGGGCTATCAACACGGAGCTTAGCTTGCTGGAAGAGCTCTTGGCCTGCTCCTGGTAGCGATTCAACATGCGAATCTGGCAGTCCCTCAGCCGGGGGTCACCCTTCGGGAGCTGAAAGTGTAGGGTGTTGCTTGGCCGGTACAACAAGCTCTCGTCGTAGTAGTGTCGCTGTTTGAAGAGCTGATTCCAAACCAGTGGCGGATCCTGCAGATCGATTTGGATAAACGTTTGAGTGGGCGATTCCGACGGTTCCGCGGCCAACTCCCCGCCAGAATCCTCATCGGTTTCCTGGCCGCCCGTCTCCTGCACCGGTGACTCCAATTCCTCCCGTCTTTCGTCCTCGTTGCCATGAAAAAATTGCAAGCTACGCGCCTCGTAGTCAATTTTCAGGTCCTCGGCATTTCTTTCAGTTTCCCGGAGCAATGCTTGCACCTCCTTCTCCCTCCTCCGGTAGCTTCTGGTGGTTTGCGTCTTACGCTTCTTTCTGCCACCTTTCTTGGGCGACCCTGAATCCATTTTTAAATATTTTAAGCAAAGAAATTACAGCAGAAATCAACAACACTCCCCGCTTGCTATGACGTTTAAAGACGTTGCTAACGGCAACTGGTTATCGATTCTCCACACAAACAGGATGCAACCAAGTATCGTTTATCGGAATTAAACAAACAACAGAAAAACCGAAGGGATATTTTGTTTTCGTTTTCTTTTTGCTGTTTACATACAAATACATTGCAAAACTAGATTTAGTCATACTGGAAGGAGGGCGCTGTTCAAATAAAGACATTCAAGATTGGTTAGTTGTTCGCGATGGTTTCTCTCTCTCTCTTTTAAGGTAGTTTTATATGGGGACTGCTACTTTATATTAAGAATGTATATTATGTATTGTATGTATACGCAAAGGATCCGCTTAGAGATGAATTTGCAAGCAGACGCGCTCTACTGGCTTGGATAATGGGTGTAGAGGGCCCTGGCATTAACCAGGGCGTAGACGCGTCCCGGACACGAAACGTAGAAGGCGACAGGATCGCTTCAAAGGGTACGACAAGGGGCAGGGGACGACAGCGGGCGTGCGGCGTAGTCGGGGGTCGTCTACTCCAGCAGGGTGATTTCTTCCTTGACTAAAAATTCAACAATCTCTTCATCCACTTCCTCAGTTTCCAAGTTGTCGGTGTCCACATCTGTTGAGAAGATTGAAAATATTGCATTTTAGGCACAAAATAATATAGAATCCTTTGGCCAGGTAATACTTACGCCCACGCAGCATGACGCGACGACTCTTTTGATCCTGCCACTCTGCGATGCGCTTGGTACGGTACTCCATGAAGGTCTCGCGCAGCTGGGCGCGCTTCTCGAGCAGCTCCTTGGAGGCTCGGGTGAGGCGCAGGCGATCCTTTTGCTCGAAGACGGCATAGTACTTCTTCAAGTTCTTCTTGATATCCTTCTGCTTCTCCTCGCTGAGCAGGGTAGGAGGACGCGGGCGCCACAAGAACTGCACGAAGTTCTTGAGGATGGTGCGCTTGATGATGCGACCCTGGAACGTGTACATGTTGAAGCCAGTGTCCTCCTTCACTTTCCACGAGGATACCCCGGTGACAACATAGCGTCCAGTGGGATCCCACTCGACCTCGGAGGCACGGAAGTGATCCGGCGAGGCGCTGATTATGTAATCGTTGGTGGAGTCCACAAACTCGAAGGTGCCCATGGTGAGATTGGCCATCACGATGAATTGGCCGCGTGGCGACCAGAACAGATGCGTGCAGGACTTCTTCTCCAGCCGCTTCACCAAACTGGGCTTCACGCCCTTGTTAACCTCGTAGAAGCTCACGTTGGAGGAGTTGGGCTCGCCGTGGATGATGGAGAACTTATTGCCGATGGGCTCCCATGCAAAGGCCAGAATCAGCTCGCGAATCTCCACTGAATCCACAGGGATTTCCTTCTCGCGCATGTGGAAGATCTCAAAGTTGTAGAACATACCGAGGAACTTGACGTCCAGATCCTTCTTGTCCTTCTTCAGCTTGGAGTAGCGATCCACCTTGACGCACAGATAGTCACCGGACTTCTGCCAGTGCAGCTTGCAGTCGGCCACGTGGAAGAGGTTCTTATTGCGAGTCTCGCGCTTCTTCGGGATCTCCATCAAGGTGACGCGGGCGGGAATCTGGTTCTGCTCCTCCACCCAATAGGCGATCACGTTGTCCGTGGGCGACCACGAGAAGCCACGAATGCCGGGAATCTTGATAGACTTGAGGTCGAGCAGGTAGAACGATGGCGTCTCGTAGATGTGGATCGAGTTCTCGCCCATGCGCGCCACAAACTTGTCGTCGTGCGACCAGCGGAACATGGACAGCACCGACATGCCATCGGCCACAAACGAACGCTTCTCAGCGCCGGTACGAATGTCCCAGATGATGATCTTCTGACCAGTGGGCGTTGGGCCGTACGTGACGAGGTAGTTCTCACAGGGCGAGAACTCCACAAACTGGGTGCCGGGATGGGGAAACTTCTGGATCTTCTGGAAGCTGCTGCCGCCCCAAATGGCCACGCCCGGCTTGTGAAAGGTCACAACATAGGTGCCCAGCGGCGACCACTTGACGAAGGTGTCGGTGAAGCGCTCGCGCGTCTCCAGCTCAGTGGGCTCGGGCAGGACGTTCTGCCAGAAACCCACCTGCACGCAGTTCGGCGAGGTCTCCGCAGCCACACAGTATTGGTCGTAGGCATCCGGATCGTTGATGAAGTTGTACAAGTCGCTCTGCACCTTGAAGGTCTGCACCGTTGGCGGCTCCCACTTCTCCGGGATGTTTTCGTACCTGCAACACGTCAGCTTTAGCTTGGCTTTGGTTTTGAGTGAGATACTATGGACTTACTTCTGGAAATCGGTAAAAAGGTTCACGGAAAACGTATGATTCTTGTCCAGGCGATGGTTGTTCAGCTTCTTGACGGCCTCCTCCGCCTGGCCAGCGTGCTTGTACTCCATGAAGGCGTAGCCCTTGGTCTTGCCCTCCTCGTCCACCGGATAGACCACATTGACGATGTCGCCGCAGTGCGAGAAGAGCTTGTTGATCACCGACTTCAGCTTCTCCAGTCGGACCGGTTCCACCTTGGGTATGTTGTCGACCACCACCACGCTCTCCACGCCATCCGCCTCCGAGGGGCGCTGGGCCAGCATGTCACCGAGCAGATCTGCAAGTGCATCGCATATAATCAATTAATATATACGTTAAACTTTCGCACACCGCTCCCACATTGAGGTTAGATTTCCGCGTGTGCTGCGCTGGCAGTCGGGGGCATTCTCACCTTCATCGCTTATATTGTCCACAAAGTTGGGCGGATCCTCGAAGTTGGGCTCCTCCTGGTAGTCGCTGTCGTTCGCATCGGCACCCGAGTGCTCCTCGCTTTTCTTTTTGGCCATTTTCAGCGGTCTACTTGCAAATTTCCGTCATCAAACGCTCGCAAAAACAGGGAAAGGAAGAAAAAGTCAATGGGGGTGTTTTGTGCTCAGCGTCGGCCGGTCACACTTAACGTCCAAACAAACGCCAACTCTATCGATACATTACAGCTGGTCACACCTTAATCGATCAATAGAAAAGTGGGAAACTTTGATAAAGCCAGTTTCGCGTTTTCTTAAATAAATAAATTATTTATCAAAAACTATAAGCATTGGGTGTGCTGCCAACTTCTGCTAGCAAATGGCATTGAATAAAACCCAGATTTGACGGGAAAAAGGGAGTTTGTTGTTGTGCAGGGGAGAGACTTATATCGATAGTTTAGCCTGTCGATAGGTGATAGTTTTAATATATATAGACCAAGCTATCGGAAATATATTTTGCTCATCCCTAAAATTTGCGACTGGCCGATTAAATCTAGGGATGGAATTGTCGCTGCGACTGAAAAATTAAAAAGTTTAAACAAAACTAAGGACGGCGCCGCGAGTTGCACAAGTAAATGCAGCAGTAAATGCGTTGTGTGTGGTGGCGTCCGAGGGGGACTCAAAATCAATGCGAAATTCGCCTTTTTTTTTTGCGTCTGCCCCTGGTGTCTGTGTGTGCGTGGAGTGTGTATGCGTGCGCGTAATTAAATAAATTAAAACGAAGCGAGAACGAAAGAAAAACAGTTGTTAAGTGATGCTGCTACAGGCAAATTACGAATCGGAAAATTGGGAAGAAAATCTGTGAAAATATGTAGCTCCGTTGCAGTCTTTTCGCCTGCATGTATGTATATGCGTATGTAAATATGAAATATGTAAAGGCAGCAGCAACAGCAAGCAGCAGCATATACACACATGGAGAAATCGCCCAAAAAACTTTCTGCGCAAGCTAAAAGAGAGCAAGCGAGCGAAGGAGAGACAGAGAGCGCGTTCCGTTCCTAGCCTTGGTGGAAATGTATGAATGAATTTTCGCTTTTGCAAATTTTATGTTAATAAAAAAGCAGGGCTCGCGTCAAACGGAAGGCCAAAAAGCATAAATAAATTCAATTAACCATTTCGCGAGGCGATTTATTTGCAAAAACTGCCCGATTCGAGCCAGCCATTGGGGCTCTCCGCTCAATTTTCATCTGTTACATCTTTTGTTGCTTGGAAAAATTGCGTGTGCGAGTGTGTGTGCGTGTGTGCGCGAAGTTTTCCACTGTGTTTGTCTACACGCCCACATAAGTGGGCCCCCCGTTTGTGTATTTGGGGAAAAGTAAAAGTGATTCTCGATTTGCAGCGAGAAATCGAGAGAAGAAAAAGAAAACTAAAAACGAAAGAAATTAATGCATTTATGTGTCGTCTCTCCCCCGCGCCCTCTCTTTCAGTGAATGAATAAAATCCCACCCCCTCCACAAACTATTGCAAATCCCCAAGATTGTGCCAAAAAAAAAAATAAAAGAGGATCCCCAATAGATACATCAATTCGGATAACAATAACAAAAACAGCAGCAACAACAATAAGAACAACAAACAAATAATCCACAATCATCGAGGGAAGGAGAGGATTTAAAGCCACTATTTTGAACCCTGCTGCTGTTTTTTGGTTCTAGTCGTCCTTGGTTCTTTTTATTTCGGAAACAGTTTGTGCAGCAGCAGCTCTGAATGTCTTTATGCTTTAATCATGGTGTATTTCGCCACCAACAACAACAACACCGACACTATACGCTGCTATATTAGAATCTTTCTGATAACGAACCATGACAGAAGGACATGAAAGGTGAGTCGAACTAAAAAACTAAAATGAGCCACAGCTCAATAAATTAAATTAAATCTAAGTCAAATTTTTAATAAGTTAGAAACCAGAATTTTGGACTTTATATATTTAATTTTTCCCCTTTAAAAATTAATTAAAATCTAAATCAATTTCTGACAACAATTTTTGGATGAAGGTATTAATTTATAATTTTGTATTAAAAAAAAAACATAATATAGGGGATAAGACTTTAAAGTACAAATTTCTTTAACTTTGCAATATAATATTAATTAAGTGAGTATTATATCTTAAGATTTCTATGATAATTCAAAATAGATTATGGTATATTATGAAACCTTCAGGGAAACTTATTTTACCGCTATAATCTTTGGATCTTAAGTTCTGCTAGATAAACAATAAATAGTTTAAACCACTAACTTCACATCACATAATCCTTTCAATTATCATTAAAATAAGATCATATAAAATAGAGTTATCGTTGCCAAGCTTTTGGGCTCTTGGGCTGCGTTTCTTCCAGGGTTGCCAGCTAGCTGCGATCGATTGGCGTACCTCGATTAATTGGCTCCAATTGGCGTCTGATTGGTCGAAAACAATTCCTCAACTTATGGTCCGCTTATTAATTGAGACGACAGGCTGCTGCTCTGTCCCTCAATGAACAACTAAACCGAACCGCTGGGGCGGTGAATGAATGAAGGAAGCGTGAGTCATACGTCATTCGACATTCGTCTGGCGAATTGAAGTCTCCACATTGTCTGTCGACACTTTTAATGAATGAAATGGAACGCCCCCATGTGCGTTGCGGTGCGGTTTCTTTTTCCGTTCGCCTCTGGGTCCAATAATTGCCGTTGTTACGACTACTCACGTATTATTGCCTCGCGCCACTGGCGCTCTTTAAATTCTATTCGAAAATGATGTCATTTTTGTGTTTGTCCGTTTGTTGTTTCGCCCCGCGGTTCGCTTTCCCCTCAGTATTTACAGCACTACATCGGTGGGGCAAGGCAAAAGCTAAGGCCTGCGCAACGAGAACAAAAAAAAAGACATCGCACCCAAGGTTCCCGTAGTTTCATTCATGTCTTTAGTCTTTTTCCGTTTCCATAATGAATTGATATGCGACAGGCCCACCATACACAACTATCATGGGGAATGGGTGCTCCAGATGACACCTATTTGACTTGGCCTGCCTCAGACGTTATAAATACTAAAGATAAAAAGTCGTTCCTAATCACAGAATCTTGAGAATCTTTTTATAAATAATAGCCTGCTCTTTAACAAGTTTAAGTTTCCTTAGGATACTCTTGATTTCTCTGTTAATTTGTTATTAAATTTACGTCTTCGCTAGTGAATTTTTAAAAAATTTTTGATTATTTTAAATTCTTTACCAAAGAAACATTTTTATTTTCATAAGTAAAATTTTTTGGTCTATTAGAATCTGCTCATTTTCAAACCTTTCGTAAGCTTCAGTTTGAATTGCTTCTTAATATCTTAAGTAGCATTACCTACGTTTATTCTTTGAAATATCTATTACATATATTCACAATATTACAATATTTTTGCAGAATAAAAAAGTCATTAGTATATCCAATAAAGTGGAATTTATCTCCAGATTTGGGGTACATCTAATTAAAAGTAGTTCTTGCCTACTTTTAGGAGCATTGAAATCCTTAAATTTAAAAAATCTTACATGAATTTGTTTTAAAATAATTAACAAGTTCAATAAAAATAAAGCTTTTTATTTTAAATCAAATATAAAAAAATAAAAAACTATGTTATGTCCCTTCATGATTCCTCCGGAAAAAAACTTTCTGTCATGTATTTTTTTTTTCTGTAGCTGCAGCGGAAATAACATTCGATTTCAATTTTGCATTGTAAATTGATTGGCATGTGAATAATGTAACGGTAAGCGGGACATCGTGACCACGCGACACGGCAGATATGCAAATATGTACGTTTATATGTATGTAGTTTCATATATGTACACAAGAGTGTGTACATAGGTGACTTTTGTTGTTGGTTAGTTGGTTGGGGCTATCAAAACTACATATTTGACTATTTAACTGGGCGCGCTGTGTGTTGGAACTTTTTATTGTTGTCGCCTCTCCGTCTTTTCGAGTGGGTGTGCACAAACACCGACACCGACAGCGACAGCGACACCGACACTAACGCAGACCGAGGCCCACACTCACACACGCGTTGTTCATTCATCTTTTTCTGCCTTCTGCTGCAGCCTTGTCTCTGTGTGGGTGTGCTGGTTGAGCTTGCCTTCGTGTGTGTGTGTGTGTGGGAGTATTCAAACCATTCAGTTGGCAACAATGCCTTGGTGATACCAACAACTACCAAAGTGATACTCTCTCGAGTCTATCATGAATGGAAATTCGTTAGAAAGCTGTAAATTGTATAGTTAGTTGGCTAAGTTGTTTAGCCAGAGATCATTAATAGACGGCAACTCCCGCACACATACAGTCACAGACGCAGACAAACACAAGTCCATGGGAAAAGATAACTGGAGCTGGCCTTTCTCTCTTCGACTGTCTCTTTCCCACGCATGCGCTGTGCCTGTGGGTGAGAGCTTCCAAATATTGATAGACTGTTAGTTTCGGCTTGGGGCAGGCTCTTCTATATTTGTATACGTGTGTGCGTGCCACTGTATGGGTATGTCCTTTTTATGTTTGGCGGAGTTGGTAGGACATTTCCTTTTTATTTCGACAACACCCTGTTCCAGCTTTCCGAACGGATGGCAACTCTAAAGCGGAGCGAACCGTTAGCGCCGCTCTTTGTCAATGAAAACCCGTTATGCGCTATGCTCTGACCCTGGGCAAATCCGTTAGTTTCCTTTCATTCACACTGGTCTCGGAATATCCTTGACTAGCTGACGTAGCTGAATGAAAACTATACGAATGCCCAACCAGTCCTTGACATGTCCTGGTATTCCGTTCCGTTCTTGTTCTCTGGCTTCCAAGCGCCTCTGTGTGACGTCGCGACAAAATATTCATTCTGTAAAACCCCAGCGAAACTAGGACAAGCATGTGTATATATCACACACAAACTCGCACACCCCTCACATACATATCCCTCCGGCTCCCATCCCCCTCCCCAAACAGACTGGCAGGCGGCACAGTGGAGTTTCAACTCCCTTTTTTTTTGAGCTTTTTTCATTGAGTAACCTGTAAGTGTAACTCCGGGATATTTGCCCGGGAACTCCGCTGCCAAGAGTCAAGCCCCGCCAAACTCAATTTATTTGAAACTTGTGCGCAGGTCGCCAGCAACTCCATTAGATGTAACCCTCATTCATAAGGAGACTAGAGCTACCCGCCGTCAACTGGAGTTGCGGCCCTTTTTCAAGAATGAATTCCCCGTAGCCGGGGAATATCATTTTGCATATTCGCTACCCCTTAGCCGCATTTTGACACTGGGAAAAACTATAATGGGGAGACCATTGGGTCTTAAAATTATTATTCTTTATACGAAATGCATGAGACTTTAGTGTTAATAGGAAGGGGTCCTTAAAGTATTTTAAAAGTATACTTTTGTCAATTTACAAAACATTTTTCCACACATTTCAAGTAGTTTTCTTTAACAGTTTCTTAAACTTTGTTTTCGTTTTCCAGATTAATGCAAATATTTTAAGATATTTGACATTTTTTAGTTGTTTTTAAACACTATGATTTTCATACCTATTATATTTTTTAATCAGAAATTGTAAAGCATAATTTGTAAAGCATTTAAATTTCAATAGAAACACACATTTTCGCCCAGTGCCCGCTGTGTGCTCTTGTATTTTTAAACCGAAGGACTTGCTGTTATTTTTAGTTGTCATTGAGGGTTTCACTCTCGTCCGGATGATTCAGAATGTCCTGCCTGCAGTCGTCAGGTGGCAACAACTAGCATCCTTGCTATGGCTTCCTTGACAGGCCGAAAAATTGAATTAGCCAAATTAGTGGCACTTGTAGGTCATCCTCTTCAAGATATAGACGGAGCTCGAGGACTTTGATGGGTCGCATTCGTCGAAGACCATCGTTAGTTTTACAATGGCAACGGTATCATACACCAAACTCAGCCTGAAACGCAGGAAAAGCAGGTGTCATTGGTTCCTATTATGCATATACTTATTTGTTAACTAATACCGAAATATTTAGTTAATTTTAAGTTATTTTCAAACTTAAACTAATTAGATTTTCGATTTCCTTCTTGCAGCGACTTCTTAGTTACAGTACGCGCACAGGTAATGACCAGAGACGAGAGCACCGAGGGCTGGCTACCGCTGGCCGGGGGTGGCCTGGCCAACGTTTCCATTAGGAAGCGGGCTAGGCTATCCCCATTGGCATCGGGTCATGACTACATCATCTACGGACAGAGGATATCCGATCAGAGCGTGAGTAGAGAGGGCCACACTCAATTATTTACATAAGATATTGATTTATCGTCTCGATTTCAGGTAATCTTGAGCTGTGTGATCAATCGTGATCTGAAGTATTACAAAGTAATGCCCACATTTCATCATTGGCGCGCAGGGAAGCAGCGAAACGGACTCACATTTCAAACGGCCGCCGATGCGCGGGCCTTTGACAAGGGCGTCCTGCGCGCCTACAACGAGCTGATCGATGGTAAAACCCTGTCCCGGCTCCACCTCTATCTGCTAGTTGCATGAACGAACGAACGGCTTGCACATCCTGTCTCTCTATCTCTGCTTTCTGTCTGTCAGCCCGCTTTAGTTGCCTTTCACCGCCTCCTAACCAACACCAACTACATGCCTTTCTTTCTCCAAGCCTTTGCCTCTGTTTCTGCCTCTGCCTCTAAATCTGTATCTGTATCTGTCTCTGCCTTAGCATTTGCTTTCGTTTACTAATATATATAACTTTTTCGTATGTCTTATGCTCTACTTTTGCCACAATACCAAAAACTTATCAAAATAATATCCACACACACATTGGATTATTGCAAATTTGTTTACAAAAAATCAAACAACAAATCAACAAAACATTTAAATCTATCATTTCAATCGAATTGGTAAGTGTTTAAAGCTGAGGCCGTACATTAACTTAGTTTAAGTGTGCTGTTTGCTTTAAAGGAAATAAAGTAATAAACAAGGACTTCAAAGCTTTCAGCACATTTGTTGTTTTGTGATTTAGTATATGTAGTCTACAGGTCACTACGGCTTTTTAAGGAGTTCCTTTTTGAGATTTCATAGCTTACACCTTTATATATTCAAATTTTCTGCTCTATAAACTACATATATCTTTCTCTCTGTGAAACTTGAACTATTCTCTGCTTTTGCGTGTGGGTTTTTCTGCCTTGAATGCGATTTAATGCTATTTTCTGTGCACTTAAGACCGTTTCTCTTTGCATTTATTTAGGACTGGCAAAATCGAATCCGACGATAATATGCCCACCGCTGACCAAATATGATTCGGTTGGCGAAGATGATGTTTTCATGACCCTGGACTTACCTGTGGAGAGCGAGAGTTTACAAAAGATCCATTCTAGCCCCGAGGGCAGCGAGAAAAGTCACAGTAAGTAAATTAATTAAGTGAATTCATATTTTGTGGCATCTCTAAAATCTCCGTATAAATTATTGCAGAAAGCGTCAGCGACCGGCACAGCAACAACTCTGACTCGGAGAAGCTGCCACCGCCGCCCATTCACTACATATCCACGGACAAAACATCGGCCACCACATCGCCGCCAGACGCACCGCCATCATCGGCTGCTCCATCGCCCGCGGCGGCTGCCGCTGGTCAGATAGCGGCCAGCGAGAACTATTCGTACGTGACACTGACGTCGGCCCAGCATGATTACAACTATCCGGTGGTGGACCAGCCGGTGGGGGCGCAGGTGCTCAACGCTCGGCGGGAGTCGATCAGTGCGTTGAAGAAACGGAACGCTCTGGAGGCGGCCCAGGCCATGGCAGCGGGTCAAACGGTGCCAATCGGTGGCGGAGGATGTGGTGGGGTGGAAAAGCCCCTGAACAAACCGAACGTATCCGACATCCTGAAGAAGGAGAACCGCCTCCGCTGCCGCTACTGCCACGAGCTGTACAGTGAGCAATTCAACGATCGCGGGGCATGCGAATATGCCCCGGATCCCTTTCGCAGCGGTTACGAGTGCATCTCCGGCATGGGCTGCGCCCGCTGTATGATTTACCACTGCATGAGCGATGCCGAGGGCGAGACGGCCCAACATCCGTGCGATTGCAGCATCAGCGAGGCCGGTTGCAGCAAGCGCTGGCTGGGCCTGGCCCTCCTCTCGCTGTTTGTACCCTGCCTGTGGTGCTATCCGCCGCTCCGCGCCTGCCACTGGGCGGGCATTCGTTGCGGTCTCTGCGGCGGCCAGCACAAGCCGCATGTCTGACATTTGGAGGCCCGCTTGCAAGGACAGCACGATGATGACCCCCCCAGGCCCAGAAGCGAATCCCAATACCAACACCACGAGCAGCATAGCAGCAAGCGTCCGTTGTGGGGTGCCAAGCAGAAGCAGTCGCAACAGTCGCAATCCCAATCCCAGCGCCACTTTTACAACTGGGAGCTGTCGCACAGCTTGGGTGCCCCGCAGCAAGAGATGCCGCCACCGTATTTAATGCAGCCAACAGGCAGGAAGGCGGCCCAGAACGATTACGGACGCTTGCTCTTCTAGGCTTTAACCCAGAGTGACTGCTTCAGGCCCCATTTTCACGATATGATTTCGAGCAGTTGAACTTTCCACTTTAAAATCCAATTTGAGCTGAGGCACGGAATGCCATAGTTGCAAAGCAGTTTGCTGAGGCGTCTGGAGAGTGAGATCTTTAGACTTGTAAAGGAAAATATTTACACACGAGAATACTTTTAATATTATGGCAAGCTTAGCTCAGGGGATCTCAGGTGAAATAGCAGAAGTACAAAGATGAGACTCTCAGGCATATGTAGAAAGAAGCCAAGCTTTTAGTCCCTAAAAAAGTAAGAACAGTAACAAATTGGGAAATTTTAGCTGAGATTTGGACGGTAAGCCAATTCTTAAATGAAATCATTCAGATTTTATACTTCAGGCTATTGATAGAAAAGTAAACTAGGTCAAACTCAGCTAAAGAATTAGTTTTAAAGCTAAAATACTTCTGCATATGCTTGAATGTTGAACAAACAGATAGTTCAGCTCCGAAATTTGCTCGTGAAAATGGGGCTTGGTTCGCTTTCAGTATCATTTCGGTTAAACTCCATTTGAATTGCCATAATTTATTGTATATACAAAAGAGCAGAAGGGAAGGATTACGTATCTAATTTTAATATTTTACTTTATAAATTGTAATTTACGTTTAATAATAGTTTTGTATAAACGGGCTATTTTGTTTTTATTCGTAACTGTAACCGACCTTTTTTAGAGATCAAATATTGTACAATGCTTGTTTTAGTTTAAGTTGTTTCTAGGGTTTTTTGCTACTTACACTTGCTTGTTTACAATTCGAAATTGGAGAACAGTATTAAAACGAGGCCGAGGCAAAGGCGGCGAAACGAGAACTAAATACATATATATTCAAATGCTATTTTCTCTGCGCGATTCCAATTTGTTAATGTCAATGTCACGCGCTCAAAACTCACACGAAAAGTTCAAACAAACAAACGGCAACCTGATGCGCAAAATGAATAAAAAAACACACACACTATGAAAGAAGACGGGACAAATCTTCTGAGAGAAACCCTTGAACAAGAATTACAAATTGTCTTCGACTCCCAATCCGGCAAAAGACGCGGCGGCGTTAGTGCTCAACCTTTGTGGTTCACCGCGCCCAGCAATTGTTACTTAATACGAGCTTTAATTTCAAAAGAATTATATTCGATATGTTTTGCCTTCTAAAAAGGATGTTTTTGTCTCTTCTTAGGGCTCATGAAGATTCAAAATATTTCTTTTGCCAAACAAATTCCACCCCGTATGATTTCGAATACCTTGGTTTCCATTTCCCTGACCATAGAAAAGAAACCCTGGCTTAGGATTAGAGAAAGGAGTCGCCGAACCAAAACAAATACCGAAGCACTGTACGCTGTGCGTTTCTTTTGCAAATCCAAATAAATTCAGAAACCGAAACAATTTGTAATTCTGACTAAAATGCTGAGCGCTTTTGGACGTTTATAAAATGGCAAAAAGTCAAGGCATTTTGAGCAAGGTGGGCTAGATAAAACAAAAACAATTTAAGTGTTTTCGAAAAAACAAAATAAAACAAAAATCAACAAACTCATATATGCAGCTATATATATATATATATATAAAATAATAAAAACCATTAATTTATTTCTTACTATATAATTATTGTTGTACTAAGTCAGTGAGAAAAAAGAAAACAAAAACATGAAAAAAACTTCACACGAAAAAAAACTAAAAAACAAAATGCATATTTATTAAAAAATAAGCAAAGGTTGTGCAAAAACAAAAAAAGAAACACATTTAAAAGCAACATTATTATTGTAAAAATTAACTAAATGCGGGCAATTGTTAGTAAATGTGCAAAATTCAGTCGAAAAAGTGGAAACCAACCAGGAAAAGGAAACCAACCGACAGCTATGGAGATAACTTGATAACTTGCAGAAAAAGGAAGAACGGAAACGGAAACAAAAACACTCAACAACAAGAAGTACAAAATGTTAAATATGTATCTATATAATTTACAATTACGTTTTATATTATGTTTTAACTTAAACGCTTACTCAACGGAAAATAGCTAACTATTATTACGAACGTCCTCACACACGAACAAGCAGAACAGAAGCAAAACACAAATAAAACTAGCTCAATGGCAGAATTATTACTTTAGCTAAAGAATAACATTCACTATTTGCAACTTCCTTTCCTCCCCCCCATATTATTTTTTCACATCTAAGTGAACAAAAATGGATTCCCATTTAAAATAGCCACATATACTCATGTTAAATGAAAAAGCGAATGGTTATGGTGTCATTGCGGAAGCGGATGATAATGAAACCACAAAAAATAGTAATATAAATGATATATTTATTCATATAAATGTATTTGAAAATGTGAACAAAAAAACAAAAGGAAATACCAACAATAAAACACAATTTAATAAACCATGTGAAATGCTCAGGTGTGTATTTAAATATTTATTGGGAATATTTGTGGAAATTGTATATAACTGTAAGCCTGTATTTTAATAGAAACTATAACAAAATCTTTTAGAGATGGAAGACCAAGGACCAGCATACCGAGATGAGAATCACCTGAAGTGTGGTCTTTACCAAGTGGTTTGCTTGAATAAGCTTTAATAAAGGTTAAATTGGAAGGACACATCCGATTAAATAAAAATTTGACGTTCTGACTTGCTTGGTATCAAAAACAAAAGATTTTTAACTGTATAAGGATCTTCAGGGAGGCTTCCCAGGGCTTGAATCGTTCCTTTGTAATGTTCTTAAAGTGTTCCTTTAAATATAAAGAAACTAAACGAATAGATAAGATCAAAAT
Organism: Drosophila seguyi; assembly: GCA_008042675.1. Lineage (NCBI taxonomy): Eukaryota > Metazoa > Arthropoda > Insecta > Diptera > Drosophilidae > Drosophila > Drosophila seguyi. The sequence goes on along the minus strand of VNJU01002920.1, from coordinate 45,805 downwards.
ATATATTACTATTATTATAAAACATTAAAATTATAGTTATTACAGACCATTTAAAACCATTTTGTTGTAATTTTACATATTTATATTTTACTTCCTTTTCCTTTTCCTTTTCCTACAGTGGCGACCCCTGCCGACGTAAACCTAAAATACTCCCTTGCTCGCTAGGTAAGAAACTTGGCTAAGCGGTTGACTTTGCTAGGCGAGCGTAATTTTATTATTTGAAGAATTAAAACTAACAAAAAATAAGTAAAAAAAGTAATTAATATATTGAAATATACGAAAATATGTAGGAAAAATATGGAAAAATTTATTTATATCTAGCATGAGACAAAAATGTATACAAAATATGTAAGATACAAATTAGAAATGGTAAAAGATTCATTTGAATATATATTAAAATATTAAATGTATTTTGAAATGGTAATCATTAAATCTTTTTCCAAAATATATTCAAGAATCCAAAATATACTTTGTTAAAAGCCTAACTTTCTGGAACCACATAAACAACAAAGGGATTCCCACACACTTCGTAAATTGGACCCTGATTGGGTTCTACCTAAAATAAGTGCCATAAAACTTGATCGATTTCACCAGCTTGGGACTCCCACAATTGGACGGTATTCTTAGTCGCAGATTTGACAACTTTTTTTTCGCGTTTTATTGGCCAGGCGGAGAACGTTCGAAAATGCGCAAAGATAAGCAGAAAGTTGCAAGAAAGAAAGATGAAGAACTGGCCAGTACCTTCCCCTCCCCGACCCAAGAAGACAAGCCAATTCTCGGAGAATCAAGCCAAAAACCGCGATTTGTGGCCTTTAATGCGGCGGCGTGTTTACTCAGCTCTTCCGATTGCGGACAGACCCTATTTGATAAGATATGGCAATCACGGCCGATAACGCAGACATATTTCAAATACGCTGACGAATGCAAAATGGAAACCGAAACAGGTGAGGACTACTCACAAATGACATATCACAGGGAAACACAACGTTTGGCATAGTCTCCTTGGATCGGGAAAGCCTGAGGTCTGCCCAGTTAGTCAGGGAAATATTTATATTCGTTTCGGATTTTGATTCATAAGCTAGTCTGCCAGACTTCTCGATTGTGGGGGAATTTTTCCGGCATTCCTTTTCTTTTCGTACTTTTTCTTGGGAGTACGGAGTTCGTTGCACCGAAAGAAATTTAAATTATTGTGTTAAGAACTGTATTTTCAAATATTATTTAAGGTTTTGAAATACTAAATTATTAATATTTAGCTGTTTGCTATTTTTGAAGATGGAAACATAAATTAAAAAAGGGAATCAGAATCAGAAAGTAAGGAAAATTGAAAAATAATCTCATAAAATAAAAAAAAACTGAGATAAATATGGGATGTAAATATTTTATTGCCTACTTTCGGACATCTTTCTATATGATTTCAAATCAATAGAGATTTGAGTAATAATATTTGTTATACTCATATTTTTTATGAGTTGAGGGAATATAAGAAAGGTGAATTATTTAAGTCTTAGTCGGAACATATAACAATTTAATAATAATTTTGTTTTGTTTTGTGATTTTGTCTCAATTGATTTTTTTAAATAAAAACATTTTTTGTATACCTGATTCAAAAATAGCATGAGCTGAAATGGTTAAAATATTTCCACCAGTGTAGCTCATACTAATTAAGAATTTATGCCGCCTGCAGTTGCGCTCCGCAAATAAAGAAACTCAAAAGAAACACGCCAGCCGACTCGTTGGCTTTAGATTCGGAGGCGGCGGGGAGTGGCTGGCGGAATTATGACAATAATTTGCTGTGGAAAATGCGACACAGAACGGAACCGCTAAGCTCGCGAGAGCAATCTAAATATTAAAAAAAAAGGCGAGCACATAAAAAAATTATAACTAATACGCCGCGAAAACGGTTAAGACCTGGCAGAGAGACACAGAGCGAGGGAAAAGCAAATATGTGCACAGAGAGAGCCGTGAGATCGCGAGAGCCGATAATTCTCGCACCTGCAGCACTGCGAATGCCGCCATTCAGTGCGAATTCAAATGCGCAGGTGAGCGAACGTACCGCTACGCGTTCTCTCTCGCCCCCTCTTTCGCTCTCCAACTCTCGCCGATCGTTGCCAATAACGGTCTACAGTCGACATTGCGTATACGCCGCGTGGGCCACGCTCGAACCCGCGACCTTAAGCCAACGAATAATAACGATCACAAAAAACAAGCAGACAACAATGTAAGTGCCAAAATTGGCAAGTGAATACCTAGAAGGCCAGGCAGTGAAGCGAATCTAAAAGCAAAAAGAGTATCTTGGCCTGCACGCGCTTACAAAACTGTCTCATTAACACGTGTCCACAAATTATCAACAGTGCGAAAAGACAGAAATCAACTTCAAATTATAATTAAACAAATAAACAAAGAAAAAGTGTTTTTTTTTTTTGTAAAATCCATTGTGGAATTTAATATTAAAAATTAAATTATAATTAGAGGAATAAACCAAGAAATGGTGACATTTTTAAAAATTAATTTTGATTATAAAAAAAGTTTGAATTGATGATTGAAACTTAAAGTTAAATAAACAAAGATAAAAGTAACTTTTCAAGCCTGAACTTGGCAGAAATCTGTTTCTTCATATGCTACTTAAAATTCTTATTTAAAGAATAAAGTAAATAAAAAAAGCATCACAAATTTCCACGAAGCACTCTCTCTCAACTCAAATCTGTTTTCAAATACAAACTTCTCAGACTTTAGTATCGTTCTCGTGCTAACCCGTGTCAGTAACGAGCGTTTTTCCCGACTTTTAAGCAATTATTTCATTCGCTTTTATTATCTGTGTAATCGGCTGACTAAACAGTAACACAGCCAGATAGTTAGAAACCTAGAACCCCGTATTTTGTTAGCTGCGGCTACAAACGTATCATATATACAAAATAAAACTCCAAGGCTTCCATCTATCTATTTGGCTTTATTCTCTATCAAATCGATTTGATAAAAATCATTTAGATAGGAAACACACAAAACACACACAGAAAACAAAAACTCCCCGGTTCATGATTACTGGACTTTATTAGGGTACTCCGGAAATTCCAAGAAGTGGCTTTAAAACCCATTCAAATATGAGAGTGCGATAAACAAGGGGAACGACATAAAGATAACCAGCTACAAAAGCTAAAAATGAATGAATAAAAATTCACTGGGTGAAACCCAAGCTATATTCTCGATTAGCACCAAATCAATATAATATTTTCGGTTAACACACAATGAAACCTGCATATGACGACGCTAAATGGCCAATTAGGCGGCCATAACCAGTTGCCAGTCTGTTTATAAATAACGTTTGAGAAATCCCCCTTTGCCTGGAGTTCTATAAACATAGTACTATTCATTATATTTTCGTGAACTTGGAGGTACTTGTGACCTAGGTCTTGAAAAGCGTAGCTGGTTAATATAAAAAAAGCCAACCTAGCCTGCCCTTTATGAATCACTAAAGATAACAATGGTTCTTTTTTTTTTTTAGTTTGTGGGTTCGATTGTTCCCATAAAGTTGTATAACTCGTACAGAAATATGGAACCCTTGATAAGATTGTACTCAAAGGGAGGGAGACAGAGTGCAATCATTGGGGTTAACCTGAACGTATCTAACTGGGTCATAAATAAGCCAAAATTACTGCGCTTATAGACTGCCGTCTAATAATCATAATGTTGGCTAAAATGTACAACAAACTAGATGGGAAGCTAGCTCTGGGAAGCTCGTTTGATTACCCTTGAGGTTTGGAATTTAATAATAAAATCGTTCATAACTTGGCCAAAAATGCATTAATTTCTTTTTGGAAAGCTGTTCGGTGCTAGTTTTGATTAGCTTTTAAAATCTGCATACTGCATACATATGTAATTATTTTTAAATTAAATTTTTTTTTTAATTTTTGACGATTTTAATGATGTAACTCCTCACAAATTAAAAAAAAAAATTAAACAAATTTAAACAAATCTGTCAGACATGGCTAATTTAATTCAGCTTTTGATGCTGATCAAGAATATATATGATTTATAGGGTCGGAAATGACTCCTTCATTACTTTGCTAGCGTTTGACTAAAATTATAATACCTTGCAAGGATATAAACAGTAGATTTCCTATATGTTTTATAACTTTAATAAATAGAGCTCAAGAGCACAAAAAATTCGTACTCTGAACCCCCAAAATCAGACTGCTAAGGTCGGAGATTACAGTTCCAGTACAAAAAAACAATGACACCTAAAACTAATTAAAAGACAAAAGACAAAGTTATAACCTGTTGATTCGAAAATATTTTGGTACCAAAGACACACTCAAATGCTGCCTGGAGGCAATTCCGGAATTGAAATGCTGCATTTCAGTGACTTTTGCCACTTTCTTTTGTTCAAGGGAACTTCGTACTTCCTCCTATCGAGCGGGCTGGCAAAGCCGTTCACTCTTCATTTGCTATTTTTTTGTCGTGCCTCATTTGCGGTTTGCGAGCGCTTTGTACTTGTTTTTTGCTCAAATAAAACACACTAGGAACAACAAAAGCAACGTCACACATAATTAACTATACACAGAATGTGTGACTATGCATATAAAACCATATAGCTGGCTCTCTCTCTGTCGCACTCGAACCGATCTACGACAACTTGACGTCATTGGTCATAAAAATAAAGTCTTCTAGTGTCTTTTGGTTAATTTCTAAGCAAATATTTGGGCAACTGCAGAGAGTGATGGAAAGTTTTTTCTTTTAAATTAAAATATATAATATTTTATAATATGGAAAATAAATAAAGGAATGAAAAAGTAAAAGCTGTCAGTAAACATATTAAACTAAGCTCCGTTATTAAAAATATTTATAAAATTTTCTCTGACATTATATTAAATATATTTGCCTTACCACCTTTGGTTTTTGTTTCTGTATTATTTATTTACTCAATTAACTCTAAGATTACCTAAATAACAAGGTCAATTTTTGGATTTCCTAGTTCGTTAATGATTTATTAAATCCCCTTCTCACAATTTGCATTCGCTTTCTGTCTACAACTTCCTCCGAAACACGGATAATTAGTTCTTCACAATCGACTTTAATACTTTATTTATAATACTTTTGATGATAATAGCTTTAATTACACATTTTTCTGTTTTTGCAGCGCAATAAAGCGACGAATTGAGAACCAAAAGGCAAACGCCAACACACAGAGAGATACGAATACGTGTTTCCACACACAAAACACAAAAAAAAGAGCTCAAAACAAAATAAATAAAAAAAAGATAAACATTTATATACCCCGCACTTGCTTGACAAAATAACAAAAAGCTAAAAAAAGTAAAATTAAAAGTAAATAACTGGCCATAAATGTTTAATTCGGGGGAGAACTGAGAACAGAATTTTGCTCAGTCCCCGATAATGAGCAAGTGAGTTTTCCACGGCGGAGAATCGAACCCCACGGAGCCGGAGAACCCCCCCAGACAGAGACAGAGAGAGAGAGAGTGAGAGACCACCGAAGTGGTGTAACGATAACCATTATCAGTCGTGGAGACAGTCCAAAATGGCCGACGAAGATCTCAGTCCGCTGCCCTTCCGCCGGGAGCGCAATCTCAGCAACCGCAACTTCAACAAGCGCAACTCGCGCCGCCGGATCAGCCAGCAGGCGGCGGAGCAGGAGCGGCATAGCAGCACGCTCGTTAGTAGCCAGCCGGAGTCCGTCGACGTCGCACGGAGAGATAGTGTCTCAGCCAGCAGCAGTTCCAGCTCGCTACACATTTCGTACTCCGTCAATTCCGACACGGAGAGCGCCTTCAATCGTCGCTCTCTGCTCAAGATGCGCGCTGCGGCGGAGAACGGCGGTGGAGTGGATGCCACAGCCACGGAGGAGCCACCGATGTCACCGCAAACCCCCGATCCCGCCTGGCTGGATGTCCGGCAGAAGGTGCATCGCTTCGAGAACTTCAAGACCAACATCTGTTTCCTGAAGCAGGAGCGGAACAGTCTAAAATTGCTGGAGAACCGGCGTCATCCCTCCTTCGAGGATCATGGCACTCCGCCACCCACGCCCCCACGTGGCATCCGCCGCCTTGTTCTGAGCAGCAGCCGCAGCAGCTCCATACCCAGCATTCCCGCCACCAGCATCGATGAGGTGCGCTCCGAGGACGAAGTGGAGCAGATCTCCGACTTTGAAACGGATCCACATGCTGTCGAGGCCGGCGAATATGTGCTGGATGGCACCACCTCGGAGGTGCTGCCGCCAAGTGAGGATGTCGAGGAGTCCAAGCAGCAGCAGCAGCAGGTCCATCGTTCCATAAGTGCAGATCAGTCCAAGGGAGAGCTTACCTCGCCGCTAAAAATGCGCAACGATTTTCCAAGGTGAGTGTTTTTCTTTTAATTAATTTACTGATAAGCCTTATCGAGGTGGGAGGGATAGGAGAACTTGAGTTTACTTACAAAAGTTCAGGTGCAACGATGGTTTCGATTGCCATTATCTAGTTTTCTGGGTTTTTTTTGTGGAAATAAGGGTGTACTTTATAAAAGGTGCGCCATAAAGTGTATTCACTGAAGATTGAACTATTTATAGTGAATGGGATGTAATGAATACTAAATGAACACTAAAATGAATACTAAATAAATTCTACATGTAAACTAAATTAGTTCTAAATTACCACTGAATACACAGTAAATAAATATTAAACGAACAACAAATGATTAAAAAATGAATACAGAATGCACTAAATGAACACCAAATGAAAGCTAAATTAAAAATAAATGACTACAAACTGAATAAAATGAACACTTGGAGAACAAACATATTTTTCTTGGTAATAGAAAATAATATTGAAAATCAAGTAATTAGAACAACACAGATAACAAAAAAAAAGTAATATATAAATACATATCCCTGAAAATGATATATAAAATAATCTTCCTACACCACAGTTATATCTCAAAGGCATTCGTATTTATTTTTACTTTTCAAATGATTCACATTTTAGGGCAGTAATTACAGATACAATTCTCTCTCGAGTGGCTTCAATAGATAAATCTTGTGTGTTCAGCTTATTCCACTTTGAATTTTCGCACACAAACAGCAGACTTTACCCAGCAAGGGTTGTAAGATATCTAAACACTATATCACTTACAATAGATTAGAGCCAGCCTTCGTTGTCCCATCTGGAGTAACTAGATTTCGCGGTCGCTGAGATTCCTTTTCGGTGTCAAAATCAAATTATGCGAGTCTGTCCATAAAACCAACTGCACTCGCACTGTCGAAACTTAATTGGCAAAGTGTTAATTGAGTTTTGGAGCACTTTTTGCCAACAGGTTTTTTGTGAGTGGAAATCCTAAAATTAAAAGAAAAACGAAAAAAAAAAATATGTATATCCGAGACGGAGCAGTCTAAGCTGGCGGGAAACTAAATATGACTAAAATCGTAAAATGTGTCTCTGGAAATCAGGTTTTGCCTTAAAGCAGTTCCAGTTCCATCCTCGACTATGGATGGTCCCGCGAAAGACAAGGAAGAGGAGAAGGAGAAGGCCGTCTCATGGCCTTCTTCCAGTCGAAGAGCTTCTCTGCAACGCTATGTCTCCGATGAGGCGTTGGTGGAACGGGAGGAGCGTATGTGGGTGGAGGTGGAGCCGCCACGTAGGAGCCAACCATCCGCAGAAACCGCATCCGCAGGAACTGACACCAAGGATGATCCCTTCCCGCATCGCAGGAAGAAGAAAAAGCCAATACCGCCTGTGCCCCAGGCAAGACGATCCCGCGAGGACGTCTCCCAGCCTGAATTCTCCAGTGTGGACAGTCTGGATCTTAGGCGACATTCAGGGCAATCGCTTTCATCCCTTTCATCCCCCACCCATGATAGCCCCCCCAAGACTGTGCGTTCACGATCGCTGTCGTCACGGCCGCGTGCGTCGAGTGATTTCTCGGCCCCTAATGCTTTAGATTCGGAGAACTACCCTCACAGTATCCAGGTCAGGCAGATAGATTACGACACCGCGGAGATGCTGAAACGAAGAAGGCAACCCGAGACCCCAACGGAACCATCCGAGTTCTCATTCAATGTGGATCAGTCCTCGGACTCGTTAAGGCCGCCTTACCGCGACAGTTGCACCGCTGGGGTCTGTAGCACTTGCCCCGCTTCCCATTTGCTTCTCCATGGCCAACCTTGCAAAGTATCCTTTCAGCTCACGGGCTTTGTGGTGACCGCCTTGGCCATGGCTCTAATGATCATTATTGCCTGGGCCATCGTCCTTAAGCTGGACCTTCTTGTGGACATCATAGGTCAGGCGTTTAATATATTTCAAGAATTCATGGGCATCTATACGCAGGATGAAAAGACCACTCGGTCGGAAGACGGATGAGGACTGCGTCGTCGCTCTGACTCATTTTACCAAGCAAATATGGCAGTATCTAGGCCTGTTTCCAGACGCCAAAAGGTTGTTCTTATCACTTTGTAGAGCCTCTTGCGAGGCTGACTCATCCGAAGAGCTCCCGCGGGGAGGGTTTATCTAAGTGGTTATCACTGTTGTTATTCTTGTATCTGTGTGGGGGTGTTGTTGTTTTCATTAAGTCTCAGATAGCGAGCATTTAATTTAATGGAAGTCCCCTTTTCCCTCCCTAGAAACTATCGTTCCACGCCGAGACGAAAGACTGAAATAATAGGCACCACTAACGAGCATGTCGTGGGCAAGTTTCATTCGGTTTACCAGCCTAAAGATGAGTGAGTACTTGACCTATAATGGAAATTAGAAAAGGATTATTAATCTTAAAACTTTGATAATCATTTCCAGAGAGGAAGAGGTGGAGATCGAGTTGCGGGACAAGAGCGACAAGTGCGTTCATCCCATTCTGGAGGAGCTCATAAAGACAGAGGAGGCCTACGTAAATAACCTGTATACGGGCCTGGAGAACTATGGCAATATTTTCCAGCGAAAGGATCTGCCACTGGGTCTGCGTGGCAAGAAGTACGATCTGTTTGGAAATATCGAGCAAATAGCCGAGTTCCATCGCGATGAGTTCCTACCCATGTTGCAACGCAATCGAAGGGATCTGAAGAGATTGTTCGATGAGTTTCTACAGTTCCTGGATGTGAGTAAATTACTCTAAAATATTTTGTATAATTTGTATAATTTAGTTACTTATTAAATCTCCTTGAATCCATTAGCAAAACTGCTTTTACGGCTATGTGATCTTCACCATGAACAAGCAAAAGTCTCTTAAACTGTGCGATCTCTACAAGAACTACTTTACTGTGAGTCTTGAATTATACTCTATACATTGAATATCATCATGTTAAGTTTTATATTTATCCAAATTACAGAGCATTCGCCTGGAACGCGATGACAAGTTGGGCATCAACAGCTTCTTGGTTCAGCCCATCCAACGCATGGCGCGTTATCCTTTGCTTCTCACGCAGTTTATTAATGTAAGAACATCTTAGCAAGGAAACTTCTTTACAAAACTAATCAAAATTTCCCTGTAGACCTTTTTCAAAAACCGTGATATTGTGATGAAGCCACTGATTGAATCATGTTGCAGACTAGAAAAGCGCCTGCGCTCCCTGCTGACCACCACCAATGAATCGGAGAACATTAACGACATAGTGGATTGTCATGAGGTGAGGAGAAGGCTCAATTTTCCTAGCAATTTTCTTACTAACTTTTGCTACTCCCTTTCAGTTCAATGTCTTCTACCAGGGCAAATTCCGCAAGGTCAACGAGTTCCAGGTGCTTGATCACAAGCTGAAGCGCAGCTACCGGGCCAAGGTCTTTATTTTCGACAAGTGCATCATCTATACGGAGATCAAGGGCAAGAGCCTGCTCTTTCACGGTCGTTATCCCTGCGAGCACATTGGCATTTCGGCCAAGACCAAGTCCTTTACGCTTTACTATGAGCGCAGGAAGCAGCAGGAGTGTGAATTCACTGCGGATCCCGCACAGATTGCCCATTGGCTGGACTTGATCAGGGACATGATCAACAATTATGCCAACGAGGAGCGGGCAAAGCTGCAGGAGCGTTACTCCCGGGAGAACGATCATCTGCATCGGAAGGCGCCCAGTTTTTCGCTATATCGCGACTCGAATCGCTTTAGCTCAGACAGTGGCATTGGCAACATTTGGATAATGCCAAAACCGGATGAGGATACTATCAGCAATCGCACCACTTGGTATGCGGCCTCATAGATCCTAAAGGAAATCACTCTAGAGAGAAGGACATTTGCCAAATAAAGGGGAAATCTAAAGTGATTGGATATGGGGATCCCCTATCCCCCTATGCCTCAGGGCCAAGAAGGCCGGGTCAGTTTAACAATCGAAATTGTTTCCAATTTCTGCTCAACGCTTATTTGCGAACTGCAGCTTAATTCTTTCGATTTAAATGCTAAATCACCAAATATTCATTGTATTCTAAGTTTAATTACTGTAAGTGTAATATTTCTGTAAAATCGTTGAACGTTTCTCTTGTGCCGAGTTTGTTAAGTTATTATGTTTTGTGTATATATTATCAACTATTAAATAACTTAAATAATAAAATAAGAAAACAAATTGTAGAGGAAATGTTATAAATAAAATGGTAAATGCTTTAAAAGTCATGTTTATTCACCTAAATCATAATATATTACTGTGGAAATTGTATTAATTATACAAAAATATATTAAAGTTTGATGACCTATAAATAAATATTTCATTGGGATAATAGAGAAACTTCCAGAAAGATAAAAACTCAATGATTAATTGATAACAATGCATTAAAATACCCAAATGATTCTACGAAAGTCAGGTATTATTTGCACGATTTCCCACAGCTTTTCATTATAAATATTTTTGTAAATTATTTTAGGAATATCTGGCACTTCCTTCCACTTTCTGCCAGCGCAAAATCACACGCTTCACAGACGTCAGAAACAAATGAATCTATCATGGAGAGGTCGCACGCCATCGGCGTTGTCATGGGAGCCAGACGTGAGGCAGCTGTTGTGCGGCTCCTCCACGGCGACGTATACCTCATCACTCTTAATACTGTTAATGATACGACACGGAATACTCGGAACGGCGAACAACTTGTTTCGGGACGGCACTTGCCTGCAACAACAGGCTGTGACATCACTAAGAAAATGTATAAAAATAAACAAATGGCGCATATAAATAAATATAAGCAATTATTATTGTTTGCCTGCGCTGGCTTGCTGATCATCATCAATAGCGCCCAGCAGTGCTCGATGTTTATTTATACTTCCCACTGTTCTTTGTGGCCTCATCAGGGTATGATTTTGATATCAATTATACGTTCCCCCGGCTGATTGTCTAAAAAATCAATTGTATAAATAATAAAGCCAATAAAATGTGAGCAATTGAACATGTGAAATTCGCGAAATGCAAATGACAGTTGTTGGTTTTCCGGTGATCTCTATGAGATCATCACCGCAAAATACTCAAAACAATTGCTAATTGTTTCTCTTAAACGTTATATAAAACGTAAATCCATTTGGATTAGGAGAGGGTATTGAGGGGAAAATTAATGGTATTGAGTTACTTAGTAGAAAAATCGAGAATGTCGATATGATATCAATAATATCGAAAATGTTAACCATTCTTAGAAACAATTGAATTAAGTGCAGCCAATTTAAATGAGTTACATTTTCAAAAATTAAATTGATTTAAATCTAATATTATCGATATGCTAATTTGACAAATCGATATCGATACATTCTATCAAATTTTGCATTAATAGTTGAATCCTTTAAAAAAATGAATACATTCAATTTACATGTGAATAGCTTACATTTCACTCAATATTAAGTTTTAATATCATCGATATACAAAATTGATTAAATATCGGTACATGCTATTGAATTTCGCATTGATAATTTAGCAGGGAAATATAATTAAATTAAATTCAGTCATTTATATGAGTTTAATTTTTATAATTCAAAGGATTTATAGCATTAAGATCACATTGATTTACTAAATAGTCAAAATATCGAAAAATACTATAAAATTTCTTAATAAATATAAGAACGTAGCTTTTAAGTATACATGTTTTCCCATCTCTAACATATAATCCCAAACAAACTGTCTAAAAACTATTTGGTTTCTGATTTATAACTCTATTTAGAGTGTGGCGAAACAATGCCAAGTCTAAGCATACGCAACCAGTTTGCATTCCACGAAAAAATCACAAAAAACATCAAAGTTCAAGGCAAAATCAATGTCCACGACTATAGGTAGTGGCTATAATTACAGTTATTGTCCGGCCATTAGCCAAAAGCCCCATAATTGATATGCAAATATGGAATCATAAACGATTAAATGCCATTATTATTGCCCCGGCTATAAAGCCACGATGAAAGCAAAAGTGTTACAGGCAGAATTCAATTCTATTCCAATGCCAGACATTGAAATGATTTTCACAGTTTCAGATCGTTTTTCGATGTTTACAAACAAAGTATTTGGCGCGTGGTCAGCTTAGCTGTATTGTTTTGTTTTTTTTTTTAGATTTTAATAAAATAAGAGAAACCCCCAAGAAAGAGCGAACGATCGTACCAAAAGCTTTGAAAGCTTTTCACGCTTTGCAAATGCTCAGCATTCATTTTGCTCAGTCGAGTTTCGCGTTTGATTCGCAGCGGATCGGTCACGGAATCGGGTGTGTGTGTGTGTGTTGGCCCATATCTTTCCATAATAAAAATGCGTCGAATCCGTCGGTGGTTATGTTAAGTGCCCAAAAAATATCAATATCAAGAAAGCTGTGAAAATAGAAATCAGCCATAATGGAGTTGACGCTGGTCACGTTAAATTGGTTCGATGTGATTTCCGTGGCGCTGACATTTCTCGTGATATTCCTGGTACAGGTGCTTAACGTTTATTTGCATATACTCAACGATAAAGTCACCGATAATAATGCCAAGTCAACCGATGTGGTTGACAAGGCGCCCGCGAAGGAATGCCCCATACTGGAGTCGCCCAGCTCACCGATAGCCACCACGCCACCGCCAAAGTCCCCAACGAGCTCCAATGGCAAGCAGCTGCTGGAGAAGCAAGCCAGTCTGCTGGATAACGATAGGTGGGTAACCCTTTGTTTACCCCACACTTTCATCCATCTGACAGCTGTTTTGTTTTGTTCATAAGCACTGTAAAAATGTCTATTAATGGCATGTCCGACCTTTGGCATGGTTTTGATTTACTGCCCACGGTGCGTATACGTGATAAGATAACGTATACGTTGGTTTGGGATTAATTTTTAAAGGCTTTTCAGGGTAATTGGTGACCCAGTTCATGACATGCTTTATAAACATGTTAATTTGCCAGTCAGATAGTAGTTAGAAAAGGATTAGATTTTATTTTTTGCAAGCCACGGAAGGAAGTTATTAAAAGATAGCATGTACTCTACAATTTTATAGAGGAAGTGGTTATGGTAAGGCGCTTTCTAAGTCATAATTTCATCATAAAATTATTGTTTTAGGTACATAGTATGCCTGATAAGTATTTTAATTGTTATTTAATGTTCTTAATTTGGTTTGTCTTCAACTATTCCTCCTTCATATTCTCATGGCTTGTTGTTCTTGTGTTTCTGTTCTCTGTTCGTTTGCAGCGGCATCTCATTGAGTTCCATCAGCAGCACCTGTGCATCGAACCCATCTCCGACACACCGTTTTTCACACAATGGTTTCCACACTTTCCCCTCGCACACGCTCAGCTTCGAGACCCTGGGCGATGAGTAGTAAGTACTTAACACTGACTCTTATTAGCGGTTAACTGGTAATTGAGTTGTACATAATTAATAATTAAATACATAGCCACGAGGATGAGGACACCCTGTCACTGGAGAATCTGTTTCCGTGCGATCAAACCGAGATCTATGCCTCCAAGAAGATCAGTTTCATCATTGACGAGCTCATCCAGACGGAGGTGAACTATGTGAACAATCTGAAGAAGGGTATGCAGAACTATGGTCAGCTGAAGGATGTGGAGGATGTGCCTGAGGGACTGAGTGGTGAGGCCCGGCAGAAGTTGCTGCTGGGAAACATTGCGGAGATACTGGAGCTCCATGAACAGGAGATTCTGCCGTTGATGTTGCGCAATCAGCGGGATCTCAAGGGTCTCTTCGATGAGTTTGCCATACACTTTGAGGTGAGTGAATTAGAGGGGCAAGGGAGGGGCAGAGACTGTGTGGGTTGGGTCCATTAGCCGAAACTCGTGTCATTTAGCCAAGTAGCCGTTGGACAGGTTCCGACAACCCATCGATCACCACCACCAGTCTTTTGTGTTCTTCCGTAGGCACTCCAAGCTAAATTCAACCTCAAATATTTACCCAAAGCTTTGACTTGATAAAAGTTTTATTTTTATTATTTTGCATTTTTTGTACACACTTGACACCTGCGATTGCGGCGTTGATGAGTGACGGTTTCTCGTTTCTTCATTAATTTTTTGCTTGCCAAGCATTTTTAAATTTGTTGTATATATATTTTTTTTTGTAGCTGTGTAAAAATGCAAATGAAGCCATGTGCTTGAGATTTCAGATTGGGCTTGAAAATAAATTAATTATTTTTATTATATTTAATTCAGTGTAATATTTCTTTGCTCACACCTTGGGACAACCGTGAATTGTGTGTCAGCAAGTTCATTCATATGCTGCGGCATGGTTCGGTTAAATTAAGTTAATGAAAAAGCCAAAAAAAAAAATTAAAAAGAGAGAGCCAGATAATAATAAGTTGTGTATTTAGCTGGGGATGACGAATGGGGGGCTTAGTGAAGTCCCCAGCTGATAAGATTGAAATAATCGCCAGAACACAATAATTATAAAGAACAACAACAGCGGAACACACAGAGAGCTGGCACTCAGTTACGAAAATCGGTTAGAAATTGCCAAAGCAAACAGACTTTTTTATGTCTGGGCTTGGGTTTCATTTGCCGGCAGCTGACGTCATCGCTAAGGCTGGGAGAGTCGCACACACTTTATACATATATATATATTATGTATTTTTTAGCTGTAGAAATCCCCAGCAAATCAACATGAATTACACTCGTTAAAGTGCTCTGTTTGGGAATGATTTTTTCGGACACTCTGCGCGGCCATGTGGCCATGTCGAGCCATGTGGAGTGTTGACAAACGCAAATGATCAATTTAAATTGAAATTGCCAGAGTCTTCTCTGGGTTTGTGTGTGGAATTCTCTTATGTCATTCTGCAGTTCCAAGAAGTGCCTATATAGCAGATAAGGTTTAAGTTTCTGTACAGTCCACTGAGCAGACTGCAAAACCGTTGCCAAAGCAGGTAACATTCCTGCGGAGCTCCCCGAGGATTTGCCATCTTAATGTTCGACAGACATGCTTAGCCCCCAGAGATCTGATTTATGCTGTTTTCATTTCTTAATATATTTTTTTTAAATCTCTTTTCTCTTGCAACCACTTGGCATTATTTCTTTCTTTCCTGACTCACACAGCTAAAGCGATAATTTGGCTAAATATATATCATAAAAATGTTCAAAAAAGATTTGTTTATACATATTTTCCCCCTAGTTTTTGCGCTTATTTTGGCAACATGTTGTATAAACAATAGACGCTAGCACGCTAGCACTACATATAAAACCATGTTATGAATTTCCCCACAAACTCGTCGCCTGTTAATGGAGGCTTTTCACAAGCCAAATTGCCAAATCGATTAGTTTTGACACACGAATATTGATGTTTTGCGTTTGAAGAGGCCTAGTTTTGATTAATGTCAGGCCTTGTCCGGCCGGAGATCTCAAATCCCAGAAGAACGGGCCATAAATAGAGTCGCCTTCATTTATTAATCGGCTTTAAATGGCCAAGAACAGGCAAGTGACAAGCGTGTCGAGATTCTATTTCGATTTCTGAGGCGCAAAATCAATTAAAAGTTTTCGGTTTCCAAGGGGTCGGGGATCTCTCAGATTTGAGGCAATCGATTTGGTGGAGATCACAATCGTTGATGTTTAGCCATAAAATAAACAAACGCAGATGATGTTTTCAAGGGGATGCTGTATGCTGATGGCTGTAAATTGTTTAGGTTTAGGTTTTACAAATGAGAATACTTTTTGAATGATTTATTACATAATTTATTGGCAATACTTTAGCCTGCTTAGAATTACTATTTGTATTTCGCATATTTATTAAGTAAAGGCTATATATTTTATTTGAAATATGTATTTGTTTTGTCTTGAGAACCAATTGATCAACGTAAACTTTTTACTTTTCATAGTCCACAAAATTATAAAGTACTTTAGGCTCTTGTTTCTTTAACTAATTAACTTGTTTGGAAAAGCCATTCATCATAGTTTAAATATGTTTTCCATATAAGACATAAGCTTATTTACATATATAACAGACATAATTCTTAAATAAAACCCATAAAAAAAATTATCCGCCCATTAAACTTGTTGACATTTTGGCTTGATTTATAGGAAAGAGTATAAACTATAAATAGTCCGGCTATATAATTGAAAATTTCCCTAAATACTGAGAGCAAATTGCTAAATTAAGGGGAATGCATTGCGGATAGGAATTTCATGCTAATAAAATGTCCGCCCACCGAACACAATTTCGCAAGATGCAAAAATAGATTGTCACCTTTGGCCGCCGCCAGACGACGACGACGACTATGACAATTGTTTAATGCAGTCACTCTTGTCCGTCCAAATCGCATTAGACATGCAAAACATTGCGGGCCCCGGGCTGGAAGGGGAGATATTATTTGGCTGAGCCCGCAGAGAGATGATTATCATATCATCTAAATGCAGAACTTCGAGTTCTGATTCCGCAGCCAGGCATGGCTAATGAAATTAAAATGGAAAGGAAATCGTTAGACAAGCAATTTTCTTAGCAGTTTGCACTAGTTTCAGAGTTTCGGTGTTTTTTCTTTAACATTTGCATTGGCATAGGACAGGAATTTGAAATTTTGGCTCTGGCTCTGTGTTGGCTTTCCTGTGAACTCGAACTCGGTGTTACGTGACTTAAATGCTTAAGAAATTATGATTTCGCCAGCAGGCCTGTGTACACCCATGTGTTTGTCTAGCACACTGTATATATCATATATAATATATATATATATATATATCGCAGCGATGTGCGAAATGTGAACGAAACTTGTATGAGCAGCACATGGCTCAGAGACAAAGGTTTCAGCCAAGTTTGGCTGGGGTTAAGATGGGTTCAGACCTTGTTTGGCTTGAGCTGGGGGGCTCGTTGTGATATGTCTGTCTAGAGTTTAAATTAAATTATATATATTTAAGGTACTGCTTTTATATTTACAATACATATATGTTATATTATATTTACTAATGAAAACAATTATATGTATTTGTTTCCCTAGAAAAACAGCTTCTATTGCTATGTAAGCTTCACCATGGGCAAGAAATCCTCTATGCAGCTGCGACAGGAGCATCGAGAATGGTTGCAGGTTAATAGAATTTAAAATCTGTTCCAAATATTATTATTTTAATACATTTATAACTTTTTTTAGACCTATCAAACCTCGATAAAAGACAAGCTGGGCATAGACAGCTTCCTAGTTCAGCCCATCCAAAGACTGACCAGATATCCTTTGCTCTTGCAGCAATTTATATCGGTAAGTTCGGTTTTTATTTACCATAAATTAATTATTAATATAATTAAATTAAATTAATTTAATATTTAAGGAATTCTACAAGAGTGGAATTAGCTGCAAGCCTGTCCTGACAGCTGTTTGCAAGCTGGAGACGCGCATGAGACGCGCTCTGGATGTGGTCAACCAGGCCGAGGAGATACCCAACATAGAGGAGCTCAATGAGGTTGGGAAATTACCCTTTAAATTGCAAAGTTTCTTCAATATTTTATTAATATTTTCTCCGTACTTCAGTTGGACCTCCTGCAACTGGGCAACTTCCGTCGCTCCACAGAGTTCGATGCCCATCACTTTCCCACTCGCAAAAAGTACCGCGCCAAGATCTTCCTCTTCGATCGGAGTCTGGTCTGCACCGAAGTCCGTAAGAAAAGGCTGGCCTTCCGGCAGCACTATCTCTGGGAGCATGTGGAGCTGCAACGACCCCTCGAGCTGGCCACCTCCAATGCCAACAAGACCATCAATCTGCTGGTGAAACAGCAGGAGGGAAGCAGTTCCAGCGGTGCCGCCAGTGGCAAGCGGGAGGAGTTCTCCTTTGTGGCCTCCGAGGCGGCGGTGGTTAAGCAGTGGCTCCAGGCCACCCACAAGATCATCGAGATTGCGAGGAACGAGCATGCCCGGAGGAATACCTTCAGTCTGCCCATGGATCTGGTCATCGGAGTGGTGATCTCCATCTGGCTGATATGGCAGTATTTGTAGGAGATACCGCCACCTTCACCCTCGCCCTGTTCCTGGTGTCCACACAACACCCCACCCCAAAGCGACCCCAACCCAACCCAACCCATCCCATCTAGATCGTAGATATCTAAGAATAAAGCTAAGTTATTTCGTAGTCTTGAACTTTTTGTTTCTTGTTTTCGTATTTGTCCGAGCGTAAAATAAGCTTGCTGCAGTCGCTTGACAAATATTTATGATAAATTGCCTTTGCAGTGGCCAATCCCAGTCTTGTCTTGTCTCCGTTGCTTGTCCTTGCAGCAGAATGTAAATAGCTTTTCAGCCATGAGGCACATGGGGCAAACACAGTGTGTATGCATGTGTGTGTGTGCAGCAGCCACCGAAAAATGTATGACAAATCTATTTATTTAGAATTTATGACGGCCCCAATGCAGGAAGCCTTCCAACCAGAAGCCAAGTCACGGTCTAAGGAAATCTAATGAACCGTGTCCGAGAAAAAACAAGGATGTGGATATGAACTGGTCGACAAGCTGACGAGGTTTTTTGGGAGTCTGTTAAAAAGCAGTTTGCATATTTTTAAAATGTGCAAAATTTCATATTTTTGGGGAGTCTATAATATGGGTATAACAAAGAATTTAGGGAGTAATGCTAAAGTATTTATTATTGTGTCTTAAAGTAAGGTAATCTTTACCTAATTTTGCCAGCATTACATTGAGGGTTATTTATTTGCTTAAATTTTGGTAAGAAATACTAATTAATGCTGAATTGGCTGGTTGTAATAATGCAGGCAAATATATTTATCTTTCTAGTGAAACACCTAGTGAAACACTTTTAAATTAAAATTCTTATAAATGTATAAATTTTTTATTACTTAGCAGTCTCTCTGTAACAATACAATCTCAAGTATTTAATTTCTTAAAATAATTATATAATTTATAAGCAATTTAAAATATATAAAAATTTATTCACTTAACTCCCCTAATTATGCTTTATATTTTCACAAAGTCAGCCTAAAATTTACCTTTAAAAATAAGATTTCTCAAAATTAAAACCCAATTTCCCTGTTTTAAGACCCACTGTATGACACAGTCTTTGATTTGATTCCGAAACTGATTTCCCCTCATAGATGTCCTGATTATCCGGTCAAGTGATTATAGAAAAATATGCGGAAAATAAGCCTGGCAAAAAGGCTCCTCCCAAGCCAGTAAAAATATAGAAATAAAACCGAAAAGTGCACTAATGAAGTTAAGCAGGAAGAGAAGAGGAGGGGAGGTACCAAGGATGTGTACCATCTGGCCCTATCTGCATTTCCGTGGGTGTGTGCCGGGGATGTGACAAAATTTGCACAAAAGCAATTTGTTAAGAGGGCGAAAATATATATATGTATATAGAAAAAAAACCAAGGACTGACTCCCTTGACAACCCAAGGATATGCAGGGAGGATGCCATTTGAGTTGCTGTCTAAGCAAATTTTTGTTGGTACTTTCCAAACGAGTCTATGTGCTCGCTGGCTGTTGGTTTATTATATTATGTCATTTATGTTGGCATGCCGCCATCGCATCCGCCTGTCGTTTGCTCGGAGGGGATAAAGGATGTTCCGGGGTAGAGAGAGCACCGAGGGTATGGGGCTAAAGGATAATGCCCGTGTTCTTACCAGGCAGCTTAAGTGTATTAATGTCTGTCAAGTAGTTGTCACACAAGTGACGTGTATGTAAACGATTTGACATTTTTATGAGCTCCCCTCCAAAAAAAACTCTCTGGGAAATTACAAAATGTTCCTAAATTCTCTCCCAGGATGTAAAGAGTCCTGTGTAAATATATTTCAATATTTCTGAGCCATTGGTTTCTCCTTCGGCTCTTGTTTTTTGTCTATGCCCCTCACGTAGTTGGTTCAACATGCTCCACATGTTTTTTAAACTAAATGCATAATTTCGAACGGAAGAAAAAGCGAAGAAAAGGAAGAATTTTTTTGGCAATAGAATTGTAGAATGCCAGGAGCATAATTTATTTGAATTTCCCTCGTTTTTTTTTTCGTTTTTGGAGCAACGAGGGAGGAGCTGTAGGACAGCTTGGCAAATTTGCCAAGTAATTGCACAAATTATTGCACGTAGGCGGGCAGGCAACACATGATGATGGAACAGATGGCACCGTAGAGATATAGCCACCACCCTCGATGGCCCATCCTCCCTTTTCATGCTACATTAAATTAACTTGACATATTCGCAAGATGGAGGGGCACCGTTTGGGGCCACAACTGTTGCTAATTTTTGCTTAATATGCCCCCCACACACACACACACACGAGCCCAAATCCTGCTGCTCCATTGTGTGTGCGTAACCAATTCACGCCCCAGCGACAGTTCCCACCCAACCCCATATACATATATCCAGTATCTGCCGATATCTGCCAGGGGTTTATCTAGCCATGTAAATGCAACACAACACTTAGGCACGCATCCAGCACACATCCAGCACACATCTTCATCCATCCGTCCGACATTTGCCGCCTCGTCTCTGGATTTGCGAATTCGTTTAGTTCTTTTGCTTCGGGTGCTTGAAAAAGTTCAAATTTCCAGCTGCGAAATGGCACGTGAAACAATGTGCTTCTCCGGCCAGGAGTTGGGGAGCAACAGTGGGGTGAAAACGGAAAATTATAATAGATTTTATTACTTGAATGTACAGCTTAGATTCTTGGCTCTATAAAATAATAAAGAGAAAATATAGAAGAAGTGCAAGCCACATCTCTCACTTGTCTAACCAATTCACACGCTTCTTAGCTGGGCAGTTGAACTCCTTGCAAAGGACTCGAGACTTTTCACTGCCTCACTGAGATCCTTGGGGTCTTCATCGCCGAAAGAAACCTGAGCAACGCTCAGCAAGAACAACTGCTTGTGGGACAACTTGGTGAAGCTCGGCTGCTCCTGGACTGAACTGGGAGTCATCTCCAAAGTACATATCGTAGACAGTTGTCAGGGCCATTGAACAAATGATCTTTAAACGATTTGGAGTTTGTTCCGAAGAGGCATTTGCTGGCATCAATGAGATCCTGACGTTCTACAAAGGGATTCATCAATGATCCTTTGAATCCCTCGTTGTGGGGTAATATGTATATTTTGGTTAATATTTAATAATCTTGTAATGTAAGAGACCTACATTTGAAGCCTTAAATAAAAGCCTCAGAATCTGCATCGATTCCTCGTCTCTCACTTACTTATATTTCATAGTTTTTTTAACTAAATAAAATATATAACAAACTCATTCTTTTTTTTCCTTAAAAAATAAGTATCTCATCACACTGTGCCTGTTACGGTGGCACAAATCAAGCAGAGCGACAAATGCCCATGCGAATGTGTGAATTTGCCGACGATGACAACTGATAAAAGATCGAATTGCGCATCTGAATCCTGCGAGAGTTCCAGGACACGTTCCGCCTGGCAGAGGAGGGTGGAGTGGGGGGAATGGCAATGGGGAATGGGACCGAATGCGAGACCGAGACCGAGAGCGAGACCCTTAAGACCCCCGGGTTAGGCATAATGCCGTATGGCATTAGATAAAAAACAAAGGCATGTAATTTTCGGGGCATGGCCCAAAGCCGCACAACGAGCGAACGGAAACGGAAGCGCTCGATAATCGCCCAGAGAGTGCAGCGTCATGGGTTGAGGGTACAAGGATGAGGATGCTCTCCTTGATGCCAGATAATGCGGGGGCGGAAAATCACGTAGGGGTTACAAGGGGAAAAAGCCCACTCACACTCACACTCACACTTACAAATTGATAAATGCTCTCTGTTAAGTGGCATGTTTTTTGGGTTAAATGCGGTGTAAAATGGGGGCCAGCACCGTAACCCCTAATGGCATAATAACCTTGGGCTGGCGAAAATGCAGAGAAATATATAAAGGACATTTACAATGATTGTTTGGCTATCAAGAGAGCAGTAGTTTTAAAAAGAAATTAAAAAGAAAACTCCATTTAAAGGAAACTGGCTTAGATTTCATCTTATTTAATGACTTTTCTTGTTATTACTTTTCTCTCCGTGTAATTGATAGAATGTAGAAAGCCAAGAGCTGAGTGACAGTTCAGTTAGCAGTCGGGACAACAATCGTAGCAGCACCTTGAAAGCGTCAAGCTGCCCCCGGTTGACGCAAATAAATCGCCCATCGTTGCCTGGCGCACCTGACACTGTCAACATATGCTCGGCAGTACCAAATTCCATGCTTCCTACCGGCAGGCCTTGTGTTGTACATACATCTTGCTTACAGGACTCCAAATTGAAATTTAAAACGAGGAAAACCAATAAAAAACAAGTTACAGACGCCACCGACGGGGCGGCAATACAAATTGCACTGACGACAGCTGAAAGGCTGTAAGGAGTTGGGGTGCCCGGGAGCCCGGAAGCCCGTCCAGGATACAGCCGAAACCACCCGATCCCAAATGCAATTCGCGCCCGGGACCAGCATACAAATGCCTTCAGCCAAAGGATAATATAATGCACGTTGTTGAAGAATAATGGTCCTGCCAGAAGACAACGTCGCCATCGTCGTCCAAGGGACTAAGCATGTCTGCCATCCGGACAGGAGTATGGGCCATGCCTCCAGGAGCCAAGGATCCCATGGATCCGCATAGCGGACAATAACGATGCCGGCAACGGCAATGACAGGCAATTTTAATAGAATCCACCAGTCGGCGAGGGGAATGGGTGCACGGACTTAACTTGGTGCGTGCCTTAACCTCGGCTCCGGGGGACACACGAACAGCCGGGACAGCTTCAATTTGCACCATCAGCCTACGAGAAGTCCTTTGGATAGCAAAAGAAGAAGGGGTGCAGGAACCAAGGCAATGAGAGGTTTGATTTATTCGCAGCTAAAGTCAACAATCAATATTCGCAGGCGTAGGAAACCTGTTGAAAGCTTTCAGTTTTTTAAATTTTGTTAAAGTTTATAACAAATTTAATAAAAGAGTTAAAAGATGTAAAATATTGTTATCTGTTTTGTTAAAAATGAATATAGATTCTTTTCAGAGGAGGATCTTCTTTAGAAGTTACCCTTGTATCTCTGCCATTAAGGGATCTTTCCTAGAGATCCTCCTGTTATACTTTTGCTTTCAAAAGAAGGTTAAGGTTAAGCTTCTTCCGATATGATCAGATTCATGGCTTGATTACACTCTTGTCCTTATATTTTAGTAGCTTTGGAAAGGACGACATTCCCATACTTGTTAGAGTTTCTCAAACTCACAGAACCCTTAATTCCATCTACTAAGTTGACCTTTTCTAGGGTTATTTTTTTCTCTGCTCCCAATAACAAAAATCTCTGTGAATAAAATGTTATATAAATTGTTCCAAGGCATAAAAATGATAATGTCCATTTGCGGTCGAGCCAAATTCATTTATGGCGACTGCCGAAATATCTTTTGATTAGCCAACGGAATGGTTCCGGTTGCGGCGTCATAAGAATCCAGGTCATGTAGCCCGCATATAAATCCCGGCAAATTCATGCATGACCCATAAAAGAGCGGGGGACTCCACTGCTCCACTGGCACTTCACGGAAACACGGAACATATTTCCTATTTATGACTGCAACTTTCGGTCGAGTCGCCGCCGGGCCCGGGCAGGAGTATAAAAATTTCAACACGCTTACACAAAAATTGCCAATTAAGCGCATTTATGACTGCAGCGCAGCGGAAGTATGTGTGGCATGCAGCTAGGAAGGAGCTGGAGGAGAAGGAAACACACCACCCCCTTAAGGTGGGGGTCTCCCTATAGATACAGTGTCTGGGAACATAAACATCCTTAATGCGAGAACGTGGGCACTCCGAAGACGCTCGCCAGGATTATTAAGAAACAATGAAGCCGGGACGCCGCTAGAAGCCATAAAAGCGGACACATAACGCCCCGGTTTATGGCTCAAGTTAAAACCGGAAACTAAATAGTTGACACCGCGCGGACATTGACCATTGGCTTACCAGGCAGGATGCAGGCCAAGATGGAGGCGGAGACGGAGGCGGAACTGTCGTAAAGCTCTTGGGTCAATGACGAAAACATAATTTGTAATTTGAATTTGCTTCGTGTTCGAGCATAAGCAATGAGCCCTCTCAGTGTTGTCCTTGGTCCTTCGCTGCTGCTATAAGGCATTCCGTTGGCGTTTCATTTATGGGCGCATATAATTCTTCAGGATAAGAAATCCTGATTTGGCGGTCTAGTTTTTTCTTCAACAACAAATAAGAATCACAGAAGAGGACTCTTTATTGCTACCTTAAAGAGTCTTATATGTCCTTCTTGCTTTCTAACCCCTAATTACCTGACAAGAAGTTACTGGCAGGACTCTCACCTTAGGGTTAAATGTATAAACTTGTATTAAAAATATTCTTGCAGGACCTTAAGCCTTCGGGCTTAGCCTTTGGCCTTGCTTGGTTAAGGTATAGCTGCGTTGACTGATTTATGCGCTTATCACGCAGGCGTCGCCGCCGTTTTTATGTCCTTGTCGTCGCCGTCTGTCGGCCATAAATGTCCTGGCCGTAGTCCTGGTCGCAAATTTGCCATTTTAATGCTCCTTGGGCTCCGTGGCCCCGGCTAGCGCTTTTCAATTTCTCCACCGAACATACATACTTGCACTCTTACCTGCGACTCTTGGCTTAGGCCCATCCTTCGATGTGACAGTTTTTCATTACGCACAAATCCTTCGGGCATACAGCGAATCGGTCGTCACATTAAAAAAAAAGGATGCTGACTAAAAGCCAAAAACACACACAAAAAATAATATTGCTGGGGGAAAGCATAAAAGTCGCAAGCAAACACACGATGAGGGCTTCGCCTAGTCTAAGGAATTTCATAAAAATCGTTTGCCAGCTTATCGCAGCTTTAAGACGTCTGCATGTCCTGCCTGGATGGAGTTCGCCTGGTGTCCTTTCTGCCCTGCGACACTTTGAAACTGACATTATGCAACTTTGAGCGGCTGAGCAGCGGGAACTGCAGCTATCTAAATTACCCAGAGACATCCGGCATGACGGCAGGACGTTCTTATGCGCTCAAGGATCAACAGGAAGCGCCCCAAGGAGTCTGACTAGCTCCATGTGTTGCATTTTCCTTTCTTCCTTTTCCTTTCTTTTTTTTGGCTTTTTGTTGGCTTGTTCCTTTTGGGGTGCTGCAAATTTCATTTGGCACAGGAAGGAAATGTGAGCATGCAAAGCCAGCCAAAGGGTCCTGGATAGACGCAGATAAGTTGAGCGCAGGAGTCGCCAATTAATGCGTCGTCCTGCACGTGTTAACGCTCGCCCACTTCAGATCCTGGAGCACCAAGTGGCCGTCTGTCAAGGCCAAAAGTCACGTATTTCAGCTGGGAATTTAAGGAGTGAAAAAATAGTAAATCCACAATGTACACTTTCAGTGGAAAGTGGTTTCCAAGAAAGGTATGAGCCAGAACATGCCAGGTGTTATTTCATACAGAAAAGTTCAAGCTCCAAGGATATAGAATACGAAATTTGTAAAACAAAAGTAAGACGAAAATCTACAAAGATTATATTTTATTATACATTATCCGCCCGTGGAGGAACACGCGGAAACCTTCCTATCTCACTGTTCATTATCATTTGCAGCCTCGTGATCACCGGCACCATCATCTGGAGGCCCAGATGCTGCTCCAGGGTCTGGGCCATCTCCACGCGCAGTGCCTCCTCCAAGGTCTCGCTGACATTACGCTTCTCGACAATCTCCACCTCCGGCACCTGCAGCGGATATTTGGCCGGACAGGTGAAGACCAACTGAAGGGCAAAGCCTAATCGGACCCCCGACGAGGACCCGCCTTCAGTGTAGTTCATGGTGGCCAGCGGCACCTTCACCTGGAGCCTCGGTCGCCGGGCCAGGACCAAGTAGGCCAGTCCCAAATAGTGCATTGTCCGCACCTCATTCTCCTGCAAATCTGCGAAAAACCTTGACGTTCTCTCAGGATCCCAGTTCTCTGGGAGATCCTTTCTGTCCCCAGAACCACGTAAACCTCCTCGCGCCCTCTGCGTCATCCTATGTCGGTAATTTGGAATTTTGCCTACTATTTCCTTCTATTTTTTTTTTTTTTTAATTTCGTTTGCTTCCCCAGGACTGTTATCTCTGCTTTGCCGAAAATAATTTGAAATGTAATGCCAGGCCATGTCGGTAAGCCGAGATTTGCATAGTCCCATCAAAGCAATAACAGATGGATGAAAGGGACTTCTGGAGGGCTATCATAAGGCAGGAGATCTCAAGGGAAGAACAGGAAGGGGATGAAGGGGAGATGTCAGTGTGGAAAGGTGGATGCTCTGCCAGGGAAAAATTATGTATATTAAGCTAGAAATTATAAGCTGTATGTGTATCAAATTACATTATTAAATATGTATTTTTTATATATATTATTCCTTATTTATTAATATGTTAATGGGCCTTCAAGTTTATAATTTCATTTGAAAATGAACACTGTTTTTCATTATTTTACTTAACGATTTCAGTGAGAAAAATCTATATTTTTACGTTCCCATCTAATAGCAATAAAGATATATTTTAATATAGTTATATATAGGCAATAATTCGCATTCTGTTTAAAATACATATAGAAGAAAATATAAAACAAAAAATAACCTAAACTATCAACGTTAGATAAGTTCAAAATAATAATTTTAACAGGTTTTAAGTATAATCATTGTTCAAATACAAATCATTTAAATATAACATTTAAAATATAACATTAAATTATATATTTAAACGATATATACGACATTTATCAATATTTAACAATCAATAGATCAATCTTAAAGATATTTTTGATATAAAATTGAGCTTGATAGTTTTATTGGTATATTTTTCCCCAATCGATATATAACCCTAATTCTAACTCTTTTTATTTAAACACAAAAAAAGGATTTTAAATAAAAACTTCCATGACATTTCTCTCCCAAATCACAAACCAAACTGGATAACTAACTCAAACACTCCCCCTAAACAAAGTGTATTCAAAATAATTCAAGTATATTTACATAGTGCCATGAATATGCTCCCATAAATACCCTCACCGCAAATTGAGTTTGTTCGTTTGGGTGATTTGATTAGCCTAGATTTGCTGGTCTCAGTGCTATGCAAATTAGCTGTGTGATTATCGCGAAAATTGGCAAACACACGCACAGACAGACTTCACACCCGCCAAAGAAGAGGAAAATTCCCTGGGCGGAAAAGCCACAGGCGGCAGAACGCACCGCTTCCTTCCCTCCCCATTAATAGTTTTCAGCTTCAGACGTGCGTGCAGATTTCCTCTGCACTTGGGAAATCTTCAACGCATATGAGTAACCTTTTCCTTTTTTATTAGTCCTGCGAAATTTGCATTTTAAAGCAGTTTCAGTCACGTGAGCGGCAAGGATTTCCCTTTGATTTTACACTCCAACGCCTTGGCATAGTGGTTGGTTCTCTGCTAATGAGGAAAAAATCTGATGGAGTGAGCACCAACCACAGAAAGAAAAGGGGAAAATTGTGGCTAAATCAAGTGAGATCAAATAATTTTGATTACTTCCGGGAATAGGAATAAATAAATTATAATAATAATTTGAATTAATAAATCAGGAAGAAGTAAGGGATTTGCTTATGCTTCTCTACCATCTCAAGGAGCTCTAGGTTGTTAATAAACCTCTTTTAAATCTCGTAACTATCTATCTTATTTCTCAAGGATAAATAAACTTTCTTATCTTTTCCATCAAATAAAAACCCTCATAAATTCCTCTCTTCAAGTTATTCTCTAGATTTCTTAAAGTGCACTTCCTAATGAGCAAATATGTAGAGTGATAGAGTGGCCTCCTCTTATGTTGTTCACCTGACTGTCAATCAACTTTCAATAAGCCAGCAGGTGCTGCTTCAATCTTCATTAGAGTTCTTCCTACTGGCCGCCTCTGTGGATGATGAAAGGCCAAAGTCCTGCGAATCGAACTCACTCAAACATGTTGCATTGCCCCTACAACAGCAGCCGAGTGTCGTGCCGTTTTCCCACCCACCTTGCCACCCGATTTTCCGAGGCTCCATTCGGCTAGCTGGCGGTTGGTTGGCTCTTCGTTCCTGGGCCCAGCTCCTAGCCAGCCTGGATGGCAACGCCCCAGAACGTGACCAAATGGCATTCGGGGCGTGCACACCGTGCAAATGGGGGAGCGGGCTTGAATCCTTCTGTCTTCCGTCTTCCGACTGTTGCCTGCTCTGCCTGGTTCCCTGGAGTCCTTGTCCTTGCAGATTTTTCCTCAATCTTGTATTGACTTTTTGCTGTTTGCTCGCCGGGATTTGGATGTTCCCCCCGATTGGCCAGGGGTTGGAGTTGTTCTTGTGCTTTGTTTTTAGAGAGCTGCCTGGCTTTCCTGGCTGTCCTGGCTGGCCTGCCTGGTGGAAAGTTTTGGTGAAAAGCACTTGTTTACGATTTGAAGTGCATTTGCTGGCGGCGGAGGAGTGACTGTCATAATTTGGGGCTCCCATCGATTGCGATCTCTGCTCGCTGGCAAGTGTGAAAAGTTTTCCACTTGCCGTTTTCAAATCTCAGCTGTTAAGTTCTCCTTGGTTATGCTAATGAGGCAAACTTTGCCACTTCGATCGCTGGTGGTTTCTTGTCTGCTCGTATAATTGAAAGTTTTGTCTGCTTTTTATGCCGCTCGGGGGAACTCTCTAGTGCCCTGCGGATGAACCAAGGTCACTCGAGCAGACCCACCCAAAATCTATTATGGGGAAGCGACACACCCCGTTGTTGAACAAGCAAATCCCATCGAATGATAAGATATATATATATGGGAGTTCTTCGAAGGTTATAAGAGGCCCTGCATGGAGCATCAGCGGATGAGAAGAGCAACTGCTCGGCCAAAGGCATGAGGTACTCGACTTTGCTAATTTTGGGCCTAATTTTGGCCATCACTCTCGGTGGAGAGGCGGCCAAGAGCAAGTCCAAGAAGGTGAAGAGCAAGCAGAAGCAGAAGGAGGAAGTCCTGCCCCTGGCGGAACCCTGCAGATCTTCGAATTGTAAGCTGCCCGAATGCCGCTGCTCGGATGCCATTTTGCCGAGGTCAAAGTTCCAGGGCAAAGAGAGCGAGATTCCTCAGGTGAGAAGGAGCACGGTCAAGGAATAAGTTATACATATTTTCTAGCTCAGAAAGAATATATAGAAAATATTATTTATTTATTTATCTATGCACAACTTTTCCTAGTTTGTGACCATTACCTTTGACGATGCCGTAAATGCAGTAAACTACGCCCAGTATGAGCTGCTCTTCGAGGGTTTGATAAATCCGGATGGCTGTACGGCCGCTGGAACCTTTTTCCTGTCCCACGAATACACGGATTATGTGCGGGTCAATGCCTTGTATAGGGCAGGTCATGAGATTGCCCTGCATTCGGTGACCCATGGCGATGGCACCGATTACTGGCGCTCAGCGGATGTGGCCACCGTGGAGCGGGAATTTGGTGACCAGTTGAAGATGCTGGAGGCCTTTGCTAAGGTGAATCCCAAGAGTATTCAGGGCATGCGACTTCCCTTCCTCCAGATCTCCGGGAATAACACCTTCGAGGCGGCACGTCGTCTGGGTCTGAGCTACGACAGCTCCTGGCCCACGCAGCAGTTCAAGGATCCGGCCATGTGGCCCTACACCCTGGACTATCAGTCGAAGCAGGACTGCCAGATAGGTCCCTGTCCGGAGGCCTCCATTCCCGGCTTTTGGATTAATCCCATGGTCACATGGACCGACACCGAGGGCTATAGCTGCTCCATGATCGATGCCTGTGTGTATCCGCCGGAGGACAATGTGGAGGCGCTGTTCCAGTGGATGTTGGAGAACTTCAATCGACACTATCAGGGCAGTCGAGCTCCCTTTGGGATGTATCTGCACGCAGCTTGGTTCTCGCGGGGACGCAATTATTTTGGGGCCTTTAAGAAGTGAGTTTAATAATTATTTATAAAATTTACCCAAGTATAAATATAAGTAAGATTCTTTTATGTGTATATTTCACATGTCCAAAAGTATGCAAATTATCACTCTTTATTTTCACAGATTCATTAATCATCTGAATACCTATCCGGATGTTTATTTCACCGGCATTTCCCGTATGCTGGAGTACGTGAAGAAACCCGTTCTGGGCGCTCCCTTCAAGGATTGTCCCGTTTTGCCGGAGGCGGACTGTCGCGCCGTCCAGTGCCATGTCCAGAAGCTAACCACCGGCGAGGAGCGTTACCTGAATGTCTGCGACAAGTGCCCCGTTGTCTATCCTTGGCTGGACAATCCCCTGGGTCAGCAGCTGTAAGCCCGCGCAAGCTTTGGCCAATAAAGAGAGTACACAGAAAATAATGAAAGTGGTTTTTGAATTAAGGGAAAATATGGAAAAATATTGATGAGAATGAAAGAGTATTTTAAAATATTTATTACAAGTATTTAATACTTGTTTCTCCACAATTTGTTTATACATTTTCCTTAGGACATTCACATTTTCCCCTCGATAACATCAATGTCCTTCTGATTTTATCCTTTGTGTGTGGTTTTGTACAGAAGCTGCGCCATGTTTTTGGGGGAAGAACCGTTGACATTTTCCCCCAACTCTAAGCCAAAATTAGCATACGCCGCCGCACGGACCGCGCTGATAAATGAGCTGAAATTATGTTTCTGGCCGTGAGACGCTTAATTAACTCATTCAGCGGAGCAGAGCTGTGGGCCCTCGAGTGCGGTCATATTTCATGGGCTCTCCTCTCTCGGTGGAGAATTAATACGACCCGAAGCTTCCGGACCCATGCAGAGTCCTGTTTTAGGGGTCCTGTCAATGCAGCTGCTACCTGTAAATGACGTTCGACCGACCGTCTGGGGCTCTGGACTCGCAACACTGTTGATGCCTTCGGTTGCATTTTTGTTAATGGACCTCTAACTAATGACAGCCTCCGGGTTGCATATCAGTCAGGAGACGAGTCGAGGAATGGGTATCAGGATACTGCTCCTGCTCCTCCTCTCGTCCAGCCGCATTTTGCGGTTGCTGTCGCAAATTATGTATGCGGTTAGCCGGACCACCTCGTCCCAGGGGTAGCGTTGGTCTAAAGCGGAGGACAGGTTGGACATGGAAACGACCACAACATATTGGTTGATAGTTGATCAGAAGAAGCAGACGGAGGAAGCTGTCTGTGTGAGGGGAAAAGTGGGTGTAAGGATTCCTGCAAAAATGGGGTTCACTCAAGGCACTTAAAAATAACCCCAGACGCAATATTTATCTGCGGTTGAGTTGAGTGGAAAGTCAGGGAACTAATCAATTAGGGGGTGAGAACAGAAAGAGAACACCTTGTAGTGTTTTAAATTTAAAGTAAAATACTTTAAAACCAATGCTCAAGATATAAATATACAAAATACACTTTCGAAATGGCTATTCTTTGTAATTTATTCACAGCTTCTCGCACTAGACACGTTTATGACAATGTTTGTTGGCCAGGACATAGCCCTCGGGGCAGTTGGCCTCCAGGATATTGTAGGGTTGCACTTGCATTGTTCCATTAGAGTTCCATGTTAGTTCCATATTCATTTTCGTGGATTCATTGAGGCCAGTTTCAAGGCTCACAGCTTCCACAACTTCGCTGTCCGTGGCCAGAGTTCCCGCAAGTAAATTGCTGCTGATGATTAGCAGGATGCCAAGGACAAACAGGTTGAAAAAGCTGCTCAAAGCTAGTGCCATACTATTCCAATGATGGTTTAACTTTGACTGAATAAAAATCACAATTTTCTGCTGACCATTACGACTCCCAAGATGACCAAGACAATTGTGAAAGTAGTTAATGGCTTATAAGGCAACCCACCAGCCACGAGGGCCCTCAAAACCGTCGAAGGTTGCGCCAGCCAAATCAGATCTGCTTTGATAGATTTCAATTTGCCATTTCTTGGCAGGAAATACATAAACAATAAACAATAAGCAAACAATGACGACCGACCGGCTGGCTGGCTGGCTTGCTTTTATGGAAATGAAGAAAATGCTCGAGAAAATCGCAACAAAAAGTGAGCAAATATTTGCTGATTACTTTCCGAAACTTGCACTGATTAACAGCCGGGCAGAAGGCGGACTATTGTCCCAGTATCTCTCCACTGCAATTAGAGATTTTCTTGCCACCCTCCGTGCCTCCCTGTTTAGCATAAATTTTGCATTCACTGAGGGCAAGGGGGGAACGCCGAATAAGGTGGCTGTCATAAATAAATGACTCTACGAGCCTTTGGCCCTGCCTCAGCTGTCTGTGACCTAAACAGGCATTATTTTAATGTACTTTTATGCGGTACACGGGAAAAAATATACATAAGGTTCCCGGTATTTAACCCACACAGGGAGAAAGAGAGAGATACCAAATGACATTTTTATGTTTCAATTTTCGTTTGCCTTTTCTTTTTCACTTCGCGAAAATTATGCCCACCACCCAAGGACAAGCACTTTGATGATGATGATGTGGGTCCTGGGTCCTTAACCATTGGGGCGGCTTCTGGTTCCTGGGTGGTGTGCCTTATGTGGTTTCCGCCTGCCGGCTGACAATAGAATTGTCAAAATTATTCGCTCAAATTGCTGACATTTATTAGGCAGTTTACGGCTGCGGGCTCAGGTTACTTGGTGGAAAGTCACTTAGGGGATGAGACGATATGCTATACCGGGGGAAACTTTTTTAATGACTTCTAATCATTACTGGTTTTTGACTCTAGAGGGCTTTTTTATTGCTGAATTTTATAGGAAAGTATGGTAATAATAGAATTTTAAACAGAAGAAAATGTTATTAAGCTGTTGGATTGGGTCCCTTTGTCTTTTATTATGTATCTATTTTTAATTAAGATACCTTTACATAATAAAAATATTTTAAAAATAGCTTGGGAGAGTATGTTAAATATTTACAAATATTACTATTAAAAGTATTAGTTGTATATTTCAAATTAAAACAAATCATGGCTCATTTCATAATGCATGATTCATAAAGTGTAAGTTAATACACTTTCTTATTAATTATATTGAAAATATTTCATAAAGATCACAACAATTAATAATAGTAACAGTTTCCTGGTTCAGAACGACCTATCCCATTCCAAGTTGACTTAAAATACCTCAGATTATTCACCTCCTATGAATTCTCTTCAAGAAACCCAAGTCTCGGATGCAGTAGATGAGCCTTGAAATAAAATATTCGCATTGCGACTGCCCTCACTTGCGGTTATTCGACCGATTCGCTGATTCGCCGATCTGCTGATTAAAGTTTTTAATTATGTAAGAGCTTTTCAGTTAGCTCCCGTGTTGTAGGCCTTATCTGGGAGCAAACAAGTCCGCGTACACTTGCCGTAGAACTAACGAGCTAATGACTCGCCTCTCTTGGCTCTTGGCTCTTGTCTCTGGCCCCTCGAGCTGAATCTGAAGCCGAGCGGGAATCTCGAAACTGAATCAGAAACAGAAACTGAAACCGAACGGAGACCGACCACCGGTGGAGAGATTCAGTCTCGAGTGCGGTACTGGCCAGCGTGAACGTGTTTACTTCAGCTTTAATTGCACAAAGCCAACTTTTTACGATTATGGCCATTATATGGCGGCTTCCCCGGCCGGAGCTGCTCTTTGTCTGTGTCGGTGTCTGGCTGTGTCTGGCATTGGAGCCAAATGCCGCGGCTCGACTGCCCAGCGATCGCCTTGTATTTCCCTCGGAGCCGCAGCCGAAACTGGAGCCTCGTCTCAAGGAAATCGATCGGGAAATGGCGGAGGTGTCACGCCTGACGAATGTCACAGCCCTGATGGTGCAGCAGGAAGCCAAGAAGGGCATTACCAGTACCCGTACCAGTACAGGAAGTACTGAAAAGCCACCAGCCACCACAACCGGAAAAGGGAAAGGGAAAGAGATTGTAGAGCCAGCTGAGGAGCAGGTTAATACAACTACCCCGAGAAATCGAACTTATCCTGCCAGTGAAACCAAGGTAATAACCTTTGGCAGTGATCCGGAGTCAAGTAGCCAGCGGCCTTGGGAGGAAGCGGAGATCCCTACGACCATCAAGACAAAGGTGGTGCTGGAGCCAAGGATCACTTTGGAGACAACACGAATCTGTCCGGAGGGCTTCACCTTGAGTAACATCCACTGTCGCAAGAATGCCTAGCAGCCAGGGAAGACCTTTAATAAAGCTGATTTACTTATCAAATAAATTATTATTCTAATTTATATTTTCTGTTAAGAACTCTAATTGAAATTAGGCCAAAAGATGATGCCAAAGTTTGTGTATTTAAATTTCATTTCATTATGATTAGAAATGTCTTAAAGGCTTCATTTTTGAACAATCCCAAAAGAGATTTCTGTGTACTCTTAATAAACTATTGAATATATATTGAAAATTATATAAATATATATATATTATATCTAAAAGAATCGTGTATTCTGCTTTAAATAATATAAATAAATAATAACCTTAAAAAAAAGGTCTTACCTAAGTATGGAAGGTTATTAGTAAAGTTGTTAATTTCAAACTTGAAAAGAAAAGGAATAATATTTTTTTTAAGGCATTTTAAGTTTTCCGATTTTGTTCAGTGTTAGCTTGGCTATCAATTTATATATTTACATACAGATATCTCAAAAAAGCTTTCTGCTGCAAAAATATTGTTTGGGAGAGCTGAATGATTGTTTCAGTGCTCAGTTTTGAAAGCTTTTTGGGTTCGAATTATCTTAACCCATTAAGAACTCAGTCTTAAACGAAGAGGCATAAGTATAACATTTTTTTAAAAAGAAATTTGTGCAATAGAAACCAGGACTAGTTATTTATTTTTATATAGTTTTAAAGAAATTAGAACAAGGACAACTTCGAATGTTTAATTATTTGTTTCATTACAAAATAAAAATTAGATTAACATTCCTCAAGATCAGTTCCTTTCAAAAGTATTCCCTCTCTTAGTCAATAATAATATATTTTATCTTAAAAATTGGTTATTTATACTTGTTAAATTTTAGTGCTGTGTTAATGTGTGCTTTGTTTACGTTTTTATATAACGAGAGAGCGGGCTTGTGTGGCTTTTCTCCCGACTTGGCGATTTTGTATCGGTTTGCTTAACGAATTGGTAATTGGGATTGGAACAGGTTCAAACTTAGGACATTTAAATGGCAAGACGCTTGTGATCACCAAGATCAGTCTCACAATCTTTGTCAGAACAAGCAATCGCCATGTGGATCCATCTGAATTCTCTGCTTCTGGTGCTGTTGGCAGGATTTTTCATTCCGATCGAAGCAAGATCAGTGTTTCAGGGAAGTGCAGTCAACACCACAGATGGCGACTTCGTTGAACAGTATCTAAGGACCATATTTTCCGACATCTCTAGCGGCATCAATTATCAGGATGCTCAACTGCAATATTCATTGTTTGAAACTCCCATTAAATGCAAAGAAGGATATGTGCTTCAAGGAAATCATTGTCGGCAAGAAGCTTAGCCTAAAATAAAATTTGTCAATAAGATGTCAAAAAAAAAAAACTAAATTGTTCAGCAATATAAAATCACATGATCTAAGAATCATGTGTATTTGTAGTTCTCAAATAAAATATATGCATCTGTAACTTGAGTTTCTATCAATATCATTCTCTTACTGCATTATATTTGCATATGGCTAGCTTTCGCTGGAATGAATTAGAAAATATATTCTGTAAATATTCATTATAGTAAAGTATCACGAGATTGCCCTGATGCATATGTTATATGTCCTTATTTTCTATTAAGGCAAAATAAATGTCCTCTCTAGCTAATCAGGGAAACGGATGCTTGGGTACTAGAGGAATTCCAAGGAATTCGATTATAATTTTAAAGTGCTATTAAATACATTTTTTATGTATATAAAGAAGTACCTAAATATGTTAACAACCGTTTTCTTTACAAATATTTTAATAAACATTTTCTACTTAAATTTTTAAATAGCTTTCGAAGCAGTGTATTTCGAAAATCGAAGATATCTAAAAGCTTTTTTGTGCCTGCTCTGCTGCTTTGTTTACGTTTTTATTTTGTGGGAGATGCTCTCTCGCATGCTGGTGTGTCTGGCTTTTTCCCATCAACTCCGCTCTCCCATTGTGATCTTTTATCTGTCTGGCTTTCTGGGTTTTAGACATGGGAATGGAGCTGACACACTGAATGGGAAGATGATGCCAGTGTCTCAGTCTTTGGAGCTTCGTTGTAGCAAACAAACGTGCATCAGCCCGATGATGTCGTTCGCTTTTAACCCATTGCTCCTGTGTTTAATCTCTTTGTGTTTGCTTTTCCTCTCGATTGAGGCCAGATCCCGGCCCTGCATTGACGATCGCATAGTGTTTCCCAAGGATAACGATGAAGATGTATTCGCCTCGAAGTTCTCCCTGCCGAGTGCAAACTCAACGACAACGGAGGTGCCTTCGACCACAATAACAACATCTTTGTCAACCGTGGAGACAACTGAGCTCGTCACGAGAGCCGCAGAGGAGCTGAGCACCGAAAAGCCGGTGGTAGACAATCGGATATTGATCGAGACATCCCCGAAATGCAAAGAAGGCTTCGAGCTGAGGGCGAATCGCTGCCGAAAGTCGGCTTAGTCTTAAGAGATCCATGTTACAGTCAATAAAGTGATATTTTATTTTGAATACATATGCTAATGCTGATTGATGATGGAGCAGACTACGATGGTGATTATTCAAAAAAATACGACAAAACACAAACAAAAATCCCCCCCACATGAAACTTACTTAACATTAGTGAGAGAAACTTTTCGGTGGGGGAAACTTTACACAAAGTACAGAAAGAGTAATTATAGTTTGGCGACTCAAGCTCGTGACTCAATCTACGGATGTATATGCAATTGTTTTTCCCTTCTATTGGTGGCTTCCATATAGTAATCGGCGCCTTATCTGATGTCATGAACCTGGCTTATCGGCGGCTTACAAACAACATTTGTTCTGGGACATCATCATCTCTTTTGAGAGGAGACGCAACTCAGTCTCTTTTGAATATTCAACGCTGGTGGTTGGTTGGTGTTGATTCTGTTTCAGAAATGGCTTTCCAGCTCTTATCTCTAGGCTTGGCTCTGGCACTGATCTTCCTAA
This sequence comes from Drosophila seguyi, assembly GCA_008042675.1. Lineage (NCBI taxonomy): Eukaryota > Metazoa > Arthropoda > Insecta > Diptera > Drosophilidae > Drosophila > Drosophila seguyi. Next base: position 8,493 of record VNJU01002920.1, on the reverse strand, counting down.
TCGGCGGTCACTGGACAGATGCACGTCCTCAGAATCCTTACTATGTGGAGAACGGAGGACAGGGTGGATTTGGAGGACCCGAAACGTGAGATTTTAACTTAAACTTTGTATTGGAATAGAGAAGAATAAGTATTAACTACAAAACAAAAGCTGATAAGGTTTGCTTATCAATTAAGTCTTGTTTAGACTGGTATTCAAAATATATACTTGCACTTAAAAATCTTTAATTATTTATTTACTTTACAGACACCATCATCGCTCTCATCATGGACATGGACATGGACATGGACACGAACATGGATTTGGACATGGCCATGGGCATGGCTCTGGCCCAGGGGTCTTTGGAGGATATCCTTCCCCACCACAGCCTCCATCTTATGGTCCTTACCCCCCACCTACATATCCAGTTAATCAAGTCCCTGGTGGTCCCTTCTCTAGACAACAGCCTGGCGGCGGTCGCTTTGGAAATAGGCAGCCAGGCAACTTCTTTGGAGGTCAACAGCCAGGTCCTAACTTTAGACCACAGCCGGGTCAGGGTGGAGACTTCAACAGGGGACAACCAGGATTCCAGCAGCCAGGTGGAGACTTCAACAGGGGACAACACGGTGGAGACTTCAACAGAGGTAATTCAGGAGAAGATTTCAATGGAAGGCGTCAGCCTGGCTTTCAGCAACCAGGAACTGACTCCAATCGAGGTCAACCTGGCTTCCAGCAACCAGGAACTGACTCAAATCGATCGCCACCTGGCTTCCAGCAACCTGAAGGCAACTTCAACGCCAGGCAACCAGACAGTAATGAGCTGCCCACCTATGGTCCATCTCCTGGAGGATTCCAGCAGCCTGGCAGCGGTGAGAATACCCTGCAGCCGCGACCAGGACCGGGTCAACGCCCAGTGGGTGGACTTGGAGGAGGCGGAGGCTTCCAGCAGCCTGGACGTCAGCCGGGAAGCTCCAGCAATCCCATTCAGCCTCGTCCCGGCAACAACGAAGAGGACGACTTCTCGCAGTTTAATTTCCAAACTCCCAACACTCTGCAGCCACGACCGGGACAGGATCCAGAAGCCGGAGGTGCATCCTCTGTAATCCAACCCATTCCTGGCCAGACTTCGCAGCGCGACAATGTGGCCAACAATCTGGGTGATCTCTTCAACACCCAGGACTACCTGTCACCCGAGCTAAGCCAAGGAGTTGGAGCCAGGTCAGGATCCGAGCGGGATCCCAAGTCCGAGACTGAGGAGGCGCGTCCGGAGTCGGTGAATCAGCGCAATCTATTCGACACGGATCCCATTTGCACCAATGGAACCGAAAGGATGGCGGGACGTTGCCGGAAGAAGGCCTAGAAAGTGCCAGGAGTAACGTAACTCTTCAATCTGGAATATTACATGTTTTATCTTTATCTGTATAAATCGAGTTGTGCCAATAAAAATACTTGTTGTGAGTAATTCAAAAATACAAAAAACTCTGTGATATATATTTCCGTATTCGATAAGGTTCGTTATGTAAGACGGGAAGTTTGCACTTCTCCGAGGATTACAAAGAAAAGAAGGTAAAAGAAAATCGAATAATGTCTTTCAATTAAAATATTGTCTCATTGATTTGTGAAATTTTCATACATATATTTTTGTCTTAGGTATGAATATTCATATTGCTTAAACAACATATACCAATAACCATATAAAACTCAAAGTTATTTATCTTTGAATGAATCTTTGCAACATATGTTTCTCATATTTTAATTAACAGATAATTCATACATTTTCAAACTCTATTTAAAAATTATTGAAATGATGATAAATAAATATACAGTATATTCTTAAATAAACGATAATTAAGCCAGTTGTCAAAAAATAATTGCTTTAAAATAATTTAAACATACGCGTGGCTGCCTTCCTACTCAGGTGAATACCTTTCACATTTATTCAAAACTGTCGAGCTGTCAATGTTAATTGTTAGATCACATTATGCCTATGATTATGTGAACACAATCTACATCGCAAATAATCCACAATAATCCAGAGCTGAAAGCTGATAACTCAAATACTCACCGAAGCCATTCAAAATAAATCTAAACAAATTAGTCGGGAGTCGTGTGTCGACGGAGGCACACCAAGAAAGTAAATGAATCAAAGATGAGTCATTCTACCTACCAGAATAATTGAATCTACTCATAGAACTAGCACTGTCTTAATTGTAAAACAATTATAATTAAAATAACAAAATGATTTTAAGAACAATCCCGAACATTTTAAGTTAGTTTTGTGTCGATGGCGAAAGTGGTCTTAAAATATTAAAAAGAAGAAATTGTTTACAAAATATATATTGTAATATTATTTACAAATAATATATTTCATTGATACTCTTTTATTTTCTTATTTACCAATTAATACATTTTTATTTTAGCTTTTAGTTAACTTTTTAAATGTAAACAAACTCAGCTAGGGCCTGCGACTAATTTTCGAGACAAATCAAAAGCGTGACGTTAAAAAATCGCTTAAAAAATTTATGAATGAATGAAAATTTAACATAAAACTACTATAATAATTGTAAAAAATAATAAATGCAATTGCAAAAAACCCAATAAACGCATTTCTTATCCCCAATTGTGGCGACGCGTGTACATACATTTCATATTTATTCCGAACTGTCGAGCTGTCAATGTAAATTGTTAGATCATATTATTCCCAATGATTATGTGATTACATCGCAAATATTCCCCGCTAGGAAAGCAGATAATGCGAGCAATCGCCGAACCCATTCAATAAACAAAAGTAAGTAAAGAAAGCGAATTAGTTGGGAATCGAGTGTCGAAGAAGACGCATCAAGAAATTAACTCCTCTAAAAAGATGAGGAACAGCCTGCGAATATTCGTAAATCTACTCTTTGTGGTCGCACTCCTTCTATCACTGGAGAATCAGCCTAGTATTCCCTGTCCCGAGGGCTTCAAGATGTTCTTAAATCGCTGTCGAAGACCAGCGTGAAATTATTTATCGATATTATGTTTATAAGAAATAAAAACCAAGTAAAAATCACGTTTCTTCTTGGACACCTTTTATTACATTGTATATTTTAGGTCAATTTTAGTTGTATTTCGAATTTATAAAGTTTACTTTGGCCAACAAACTTGGCTCAAACTGATTAACTTTTAATATTCATTAATTTATTTGTTGTTTACTTTTGTTGGTCAACAACGCAGCTTCGGGCACGTTCTTAACTGATCCCTTATAGTTTTTTATGCCATTTTACGGCACCTGCTGCCCGCTAGTATCCATCCAGGTTGACACGATGGATTAATATCGAAAATGCTCTGCACGAATACCTCCGTCGTATTCAAAATAGGAGTTCTGTTGACATTTTCCTGATGAGCAGCTGCCTGAGTTGTGGCCACTGGCTGACTCCTGGCCGCTCCATGCCAGCTCAGCATTAGCAGGCCGGCGATCAGCAGCAGTCTTGATAGCAGTTCCATGGGTATCTTCTTTATATATTATTTATATATATTTTGTTCACGTTTTCCGTCGACTTCTGCCCTCGGTTATGTGAATCACGTTACTGAAGTCGAGCTCAGAAAATTACGAAGATTTACCTGGCTTTGAGCTTTTTTGGTAAGATCAAGAGCGAAAGCTGTCTTCCCTTGCTCTCTTCCCGAGCCGAATTTATTATCTGGTTCAGTTTATACATATTTACTTAATAAACAGAGCAGTATTTGATCAAGAAATCTCCGGGAAATATTTGCATTCTTTGGAAAGTATTTATCAATAGTTAAATATGGTTTTAAGCAGGCCAACGATCTGAGGAAACCCCGATAACAAGGGTTTTCTAAAATTTATTGACCTTTCTTTTATGTGTTTTAGGTAATATTGAAATTTGTTTAAATAAACTCTACTGGTTGCAGAGATATGGAATGCTTTATATAGTATAGTAATGTTTTTTTAATAGTATTTTCATATTAATATTTAATTAGAAAGCCAGCTGACTTTGGAATGTCGAAGTTTGTATACCCTTGAAGATTGAAATTTATTATTATAATCTTTCATAACTTTGCATAAAAAGTATTAATTTCATTTCGCTAAGCTTTCAAGCATACAAAATGTATTTTTTTTTTAATTAAAATTTTTGACAAATTTTACGATGTAACCCCTTACAACATTTTGAAAAAATTTTTACATTTTTTTTCTACCATACATGGCTAAATTAACTCGGCTGTTGATGCTGATCAAGGATATATATGATTTATAGGGTCAGAATTGATTTTTTTTACTACTTTACAATCTTCTAACTTAAACCTTAATACCCTGCAAGGGTTTAAAAATAACATATTTATTTTGTAGAACTTAATCTTAAGGTCAGAATATTTAATATATTTTTGTAATAATTATGCACTCTTCATAAATTAATTTTACCAAAAGCTTACTCTAAAGAGATCACGTTTGCAAAAGCTTCTCTCGCTCTCTGTTTATTATTTTTCAAAAACAAATCGAATAACATGTAACTTTTACAATGCACATTTCTGTTTATTTGTTAACAATAATTACTTTATCTACACAGTCTCTTGCAGCTTGTTGGCTGATTTCCACATTTATCACTCCACATTATGTCACTTTTCCGCTAGCGCCGCCTTTAGCTGCTCGTGCTTGGCATTGGCAGTGACCTTAGACTCCTTGGACTCCGCATCCTGATTTACAGCCTTCCAGCCCAGCCAGCCAACGGTGTGCAGGACCAGGACGGCAATGCCAATCCGCACAGCAGGGCCATACTTGAAGGCAGCTCCTCCGTTTTTTGGACTTTCCATGCCAAAAAACAAACCGAGTTGACGGCTGGCAAAAAACAACTGATAGCACGTGAAAAAATGGGAGAGGGAGCGTGAGAGGAAAAGCTTGGAAAAGCTTTTACCAGGGCTGCGGGATCAACGATCAAGGGTACTAGTTCCAATTTAATTTATTTCTTTTATTTTTAGTTAAATTTAGTTGAACTTTAATCAAGTCAAAAAGTCAGGCAAACTGCCACGCCCTTTGGCGCCTGTCTGCCTCAGCCTGGAAAACTTTTGCCCAAGTACAAAAAACAAATGCAAAAAAATCAGACCAAATAAAAGGATGAAGTGGAGAAAAAATTGTGAAAATTAGACTGAGATAGAAGAGTTAATACTCTTAATAATTGGATTTATAAATAATATTTTATTCATAAATAATTTTAAATACAATATTAAATATAAGTATACAAAAAAAGGTAGTGTGTTTTAACATTAAATATATATATTTTATAATTATTAGCACTTAATTTTCTTTTCAAATATTTTATTATTTATATTTAATAAAGTACCTTTTACCAGAATAATACCTAGTTTTACCTATTTTAATTTTAAATGTATACATATTTTATTTACTTGTTAAATAAGAAAACATTTTACTGCTGCACTTTTTACCAATTCAAAAGACAAATTAAAATGCCTTTTGCCAGGGAAATCCAGTCCACACATAGCACAAAGGCAAATGGCAGAAAATAGAGGAAAACTTCAGCATCAAATGGCACACAAAACGCTCGTATTACATAGCCAACGAGCCCTGCGCCAGAAGGATCTACCGCCGCACGCTGCCCAGGAATGGAAATGGCACTGGGAATGGGAATGGGAATAGGAATGGGTTGCGAGACGACGACCCAGGGCCAGGTGAAAGATTGAAGCTGCAGGCGCCAGGAATTAGCATGTTATGTTTAACGCATTTTTGCACCTTCGGCATCTGTGTATCTGTATCTGTGTGTGTGTGGTGAGTGCCCCTCTTTGCCCACTTTTTATGTGGTGACTCTCTTCCCTCCCCCTCAGCAACACATGTGCAAACAAGACGTTGCCTTAACCCATTGTGGCTTAAACCAGCAACAAGTATGAAACCGAGAACAAGAGCTCAGCATTTTCCGCACATTTAATCGCATTTTGTTTGGGGAAAATTGTTGAAAAGCTCACATGAATTTTAAACTGCGGTTGGAGGTGGGGAAGGATACCTCCTCCGACTCATGCTCTGAGCGGCTTACGTGTGAGTGCCATTGAATAATGCAGCTATAGCTCCTGCAGAGCGCATTTTCGGGAAGCCAAATTAAATTGAATTTTAGCTGCGACATTTAAAAATTTCATGAGCTCACACACAAAGATACTACTATCCACACACTCTCCCTATCTGAGTGTGTGTTGCTAAAAACCCACCGAAATTTCCGGAAGAGAAGAGACCTCTTTGCCGGGCAGAGGAGGCTCATTAAATAGATGCCCGGTACGTGCTTCCATTTTGGGGCACATTTCATTAAGTGCACGTAAACGGCTGGCTGTCAACTAGCTAAGGGGGCGTGGTCCGTGGTCCGTACACTCGTACATTCACACATGGGTAATTCCCAACGTAAACACTTTGCGAAAGCATGTCGCAAAGACATCAATTACAGCATCAGCCGCATTGCCATCAGCAGCAGAATCATCATCATCATCTGAAGGAGAAGAAGAAGGAGAAGCAGCAGCATCATTATCATCATCGATTGGCCCCTCGAAGGATGGAGATGATGATGATGATGTCAATTCCGGCCCCTAAGGTGGCACCGCCTCAACTGCTGCGCTTGCTTTTCCTTTTCCCCAGGCTCTGACAGCATCCTTTGCCTCCTTTTAACCGCATTTCAAATGTGTTTTTATGTAAGCACTCAAAAAATACGAGAATTGTAAGCAAACTTGAAAAAGGTGTACAGTGTGGGTCATAAGTATTATAGTTTTTATTTTTGAAAAATTTATAAAAGAGAAATAAATTTAAAATTAGCTAAAAACAAATGTTTTTAGTCAACATTAAATTTTAATTATGATTATTTTGTCATTTAAAAATATTTATAATATGACAAAGATCCAAATTTATAAAAAATTGAGATTTATTTACAAACTTTATACATTTTTATATTAATCTTAACTTGACAATGGGATTAAGGCTATTTAAACCACTTTCCAATTTTTCCTTCTTTTTATTTAAAATAAAAAGTAAACAAAGACCTCTTCTACTTTTATTACACGCACTGTCTCCAAAAATGTTAGCTCGTATTTGCTTTGCATTGCTTAAATAAATTTTCAGTACGTGTTGTGATGTGTTTTGGCAACAGAAATGGCAAAAAACGAGACCCCTGCTGAGTGGGGCCAAATGGGACTCGGTTGACAAAAACTAGGCAACACTTAATTGTTGTTGCGTGCAGCAGCAGCAACAGCAGTAGCAGACGAGCTCCTCAAATATTTATGCCTTACGGTGACATTACGTATACGCAGGTACCTGGAAATATTCATCGAGAAAACTAACCAAAACACGAACATGGAAAAGTTCTCCAAGGACACACACAAACAGAGCACTTGAAGCACTCCCAAGTAGTCATCAGCATCATCCACTAATTGAGATCGTTGCAGCTCTGAATTAAGCCAAAAATCACGCCCCCGCTCAAGGACCATTCATATTCAGCGTTAAGTAATTAGAGGCTGCACCGACGCCCACCCACCGGGGCCATTAGCAAAAATTTTATTACAAATTTGCAGTTTTTTCGACCACTCGACTGCCAAGTCTTGAGCACGAAGCGCACTTGAGGGAACAAAAAAGCGGAAATCTGCTTGCCACTAAAATGTTTTATAATGCACAGTGGGCGGTGCCGAGTCCTTCCCTTCTTCCACTGTGTCACCTTAAACGGACTGTCAACGTGCAACAAAAACACTCGAAACTGGCAACTGGCAACGAGCAGAGCGGCAAAAGGGTCGCCTTTCAAGTGCTGTTTTAATTGCTTCACAAAGCAGCAACAGTAGCAATGCTATAAAAGGGCGGACGGAAGAAACAATATATCCGCCAAGGGACCGAAAGCTTTGCGTTTAATTATCCTACAGCAGGAATATTTATGACTTTTCGTATTTAACTACTTTTAAATAGCTAAATTAGAAAATATTTTATAACAAGAGAACAAAGAGGAAACTAAGAATACGTTTCAACTCGAACAATTAATTGTTTATTGAGAAATTTTGAAGAAGATTTAAATTTATTTGTTAAAAAGTTTGCACCACTCAGAATTCGCCCTATCCGTTACGAACCGAGCGATCATCGAAGCCCTGCGCCCCGAAGGATACGGACGCCGAAGCGCCGCACCACAAAGGGCACTGGGCAAATCCTCACGCTGCCGAATAGGACGATTCAACTCATCAACGCGGGTGCACTTGGCTTTCAGCTAGTGTGAAAGTATGTGAAGACTGACTACAGAAATGATCCTGTGAAGTATAGTCTTAAAGATTGAGTGCCCAACCTGTGGCTCTTGCTGCGGGGCGAGTCAGAAGCAGTTGGGAATTTTAGGCGCACGCGCTGGTAAAAACAAACAGCACGCAGGCCGATTAGAGCACGCTGTATGGGAATGCTATGGCTATTTTTTGGGGTGGGAATATCTTCTAATGCTTTGTTGTTTGTGCTTCTCGCTTGACAACTGCTAGTAAAGATCGAAAATAAGAAATAACATTAAAAAA